>CAIGRN010073854.1:0-11210 GCA_903798345.1 Fraxinus anomala
AGAGAGAGAGAGGAGGGGGGGGGGGGGGGAACCTTAATGATCTCAACAAGCTGGTCCACTCCACTCTCGCCAGGAAACAAAGGCTAAAAAAGCAAAGACAATAGTACCATGTAAGAGAAAACCCTTGCTTCCAGCATTGTAAGCTTGTGGAAAAAGAAATAACCTACCTACCTGTCCAAGAAGTAGCTCAGCCAGCACACAGCCAGTGGACCAAATGTCAATAGCTGTAGTATACTCTGTCGCTCCAAAAATAAGCTCGGGTGCTCTATAATACCTAGAGCAGATGTAAGAAATATTGGGCTCCCCTTTAACCTATCAAGAATCATGGTAATTCATAAAGCATCCCAGTTCCATAAAAGTAACCCCATCCTCGTGATAGCATTATACATACCAAAACTTTGGCACTCCCAAAATCACATAATTTAACCTGGTGGGTATGTGGATTCACCTGCAAAAGGTCATAAAAGTATTAGCTTGAAAAGTGATTTGCTATGGGACAAGCAAGTTGAAAGGGGCAACTGAAAGCAGATAAACACACTTATGAAACATCTCAATCTTCCAAATCAAAGCACACATAATAGTGGCACATCTGCATATAAAAGATTTGATTTCTAATAATAGTGGTATGTCAGCATAGCATTTCAAAAGAGCAGCGCCATGTCGAACAAATGACAAAGAAGGATTCATATAGCAGACT
Source organism: Fraxinus anomala (assembly GCA_903798345.1). NCBI lineage: Eukaryota > Viridiplantae > Streptophyta > Magnoliopsida > Lamiales > Oleaceae > Fraxinus > Fraxinus anomala. Next base: position 698 of record CAIGRN010073854.1, read on the forward strand.
TCAAGTTTATTGGAAATAAGGTAATAGCCACTTCTTGTAGTTAGCGTGCGTCCCAAATGGCATGAATGAATTGTATATCAGCGACCAAGTTATGATTCTTTCTGAGAGGCTCTAGCTACTGTAAAATAACTGAATTTCCAATAAAAGATACTCTTATTGGCATATAATCAAAATGGTATATAAAACAACTCTGAACTAACCAACCTAAGAGCTCTATCAAGTTTCACCCAAGAAATAGCAAACACCAATGGTGCTCATTTTTTACAAGTAGAGTAGATTTACATTATGCATCTGTTTGAGCCCCATTTTTGGCTAAGAATATATTTTGGAATAGTAGATTGATGGATAATGTGTGATTAAAAAATAGAAAAAGTTTTGGGTTTGAGTATAATATTATTTTAGAGTGTATTTGATTGGCATGGAAAATAGATCCTGGAAAGAAAATATTTTCCTTGTTTTGAGGAAAACAAAAACCTACTCTACAAAAAAACTTTTTTCTTTAAAAAAAACGAAAATTAAGCATATTTTTAAAAGTTAAAAATATATTCCATGGAAAAAAATAACAATCAAACACTTCAAAGTATGAATTTGGGTGGAAAACTGACAATTTCCAAGGAAAATAAATGCAATCAAATGCACCCTTATTGAAAAATGTGTGATTGAAAATGGCATATAATCAAAATGGTATATAAAACAACTCTGAACTAACCAACCTAAGAGCTCTATCAAGTTTCACCCAAGAAATAGCAAACACCAATGGTGCTCATTTTTTACAAGTAGAGTAGATTTACATTATGCGTCTGTTTGAGCCCCATTTTTGGCTAAGAATATATTTTGGAATAGTAGATTGATGGATAATGTGATTAAAAAATAGAAAAAGTTTTGGGTTTGAGTATAATATTATTTTAGAGTGTATTTGATTGGCATGGAAAATAGATCCTGGAAAAGAAAATATTTTCCTTGTTTTGAGGAAAACAAAAACCTACTCTACAAAAAAACTATTTTCTTTAAAAAAAACGAAAATTAAGCATATTTTTAAAAGTTAAAAATATATTCCATGGAAAAAAATAACAATCAAACACTTCAAAGTATGAATTTGGGTGGAAAACTGACAATTTTCCATGGAAAATAAATGCAATCAAATGCACCCTTATTGAAAACTGTGTGATTGAAAAAAAGAAAGGGAAAAATGTATTTTGAAAATAATGGGGATCAAACAAGGGCTATGTGTATTTGATGTAAATTCAAACATGAGAAGAAAGAAAAGAGGGTGAAGTACACTCGATTTATCCTTCTAACTGGCATAAAACAACCAAAGGGAAGTTCTACAGCAAACATAACGAGTGTTCCTCAATTTCCACAACTTCAGTCCAATAAGTACAGCATAGAATCAAAACAAAATAGCATGGAATATACCAGTAAATTCTGAGGCTTGATGTCCCTGTGACACACTCCAATACCACGGTGGATATAAGACAATGCTCTGAAAATCTGCCATATAGCAAGCACAGTCAAATATTCGCTCAATATCAAACTTGGAACAAAAACTCAGGCAAATTCCATTTCTTTATACATCAAGGTAACACGGGCAAAACAGTAAAAAGACAGGTGTTCCCTAGATAAGCGATAAATAAACATTAAACCAGCACTCAGCAAAGAAACTATCAAAGTTAGTGGACATATAACATAATTGAATTCATAAGTTGTATCCCTGAAATTGATCGCGCATAAAACCCATCAGCATTAACATGCAAGTAAGAAAAACTGCACATTTTTTTCTTTGAGATTTGAAGTACAAGAATCAATCATATCAATATAGAAAGAGCAAGTTCCACTAAACATAAACAAAATTCAGAATAAGGGAGCTCCACTTAAGGCAAATTAAACCGTGACATATAACTAGATATAACAGCAGTTTCCAAGAATAATAAAGCCGTTAGATTTGGCATCCACACAGAGTTTTCAACAATCTGAACGGGGTACTCACAGCACGCATTAAATCGAGCTGTGCATTAAAGGAGAACAAATTACCTGGTAAATATACAGCTTGACATATATCAGCGGTATCCTCTGCTTCAACTTATTATAGTGCCTAACAGCACGATGAAGAGTTTCTGGGACATACTCGAGTACCAGATTAAGATATAGTTCATTCTTTTCAGTTGTTGAGAAGAAGCAGTGCTTCAAGAACACAACATTTGGGTGGTCAAGGAGACGCATGGTTTGTAACTCTCGGTTTTTGTATCTCTTGTCTTGAAGTACCTTCTTGATGGCAACTGTTTCACCTGTTTCTAAGCATTTTGCCTAACAAATCAGAAAAAAAGAGCAAATAATGATACTTACAATTTTCATCATCAAGGAGCACCAAGGAATTCCAATCCATAAACAATGTAGGATTTTACCTGAAACACTACTCCAAATGATCCATGCCCAACAACATGTTCAGCCATGTAACTAATGGTCTAGAAACACCCAAAAAAAAAAAAAAATTGCAGCTGTAAAACATTAACGAAGATAGAGTACGTAGACGATTAGAAATAGCAAAGGTCTCAAAGTTTAAATTCAATCAAATACTCCAACAAACTGTCATTTAACCCATATATATTTATGCCAAATCTCCTAAAAGAAAGGATTTTCCAGAGTGGGAAACCTTTTTATTGGATTATCAAGATACTTCCCTAAAATTAAACTTTTATCAATGGAGACGCAAATCTGTAAAATCATTTACAATAGTAATCATGATTTGTTAGTGCATTACCAAATTATGAATATATAAGGTATAGTTTATTGGATACGAAATGCACATAAACTTGAACCAGAAATGAAAACACATGCTATGGCACAAACTTTCTTTGGCTGGCCATTCCGACCCCCAATCGTAGTCACAATTATGTGGCCCATCTCAGTCCCATTACCATCCACAACTGTTGCTTCCATTTCCTATAAATGAAAACATAACCCTCATTACACGAGGCAAAACCATTCTCCTGACTGAAAATTTCTAATTAGGACAAAACAAGACGGCAAAATACAAGTATTATTTACGCCTTGAACATATATACCTTGTCATCCCGGATTGTCAAGTCATTCATCTCCTCCAGCAACCTATCAGCCCCCACAGCATGGCTGTTTGATTCTCTTAAGCCAGAAGTAGGCACTATGCCCACTGAGCCCATTTGATAAAGTCTTATTGCTTGTATTACCTCAATAAGGCATTCACCTGCTGAAACCAACACCACATTGTAAACTGCTCTGAACTACATCTGCATTTATACTAAAAAAGTAAGTGAAATTATTTCACTCTTTAATTAAAAAGCAACCGTTTTGACAAGTCTTATATAGTAAGTGAAATTATTTCACTGAAACACATTAACCAAAAATGTCAATGGAGTCAAAGGTTACACAAATCTGATACAAGAAACTACAAAATCAAAAACATAATTTCGTGAAAACTCACGTGGCTGCTTTACTGGCACCTCTGAAACTAGGTGAATAGTCAATATGACACTGCGCCTTGGAAATTAAAGAATAAACAGCTGGAAGTACAACACCATACATAGTAAACACAATTATTTCATTTTAATCCATAGAAGAATAAAGACTTCAACTTTTTATTCAGAAGTCAAATAAAGCAAGCCAGGCAAATCAAACAAGCCACACGACACAACAATAACAAATGGACTCAAAGATTACCTAATCTAAACTAGATTCTGGAGATTGGAAAGGAAAAGAAAAAGGCACGAGAACAAAGCCTCCTTACTAACACAACTAAAACTATAAGAGGCCTAAATATGAAATGCCCGCTTGGAAAAGAAATAATAGAGACAGAGATTGGCACACGGTGGTATATCTTTCTCTCTTCCACTAAAAAAGTAAGGGTGAGTTTGGTTTGCCATTTCAAGTTATTTTTAGCTGTGTCTTGCAAAACACCCAAAAATTGTTTGCTAGGATATTTTTGAAAATACATGTTCGGAAATGATGTTAAATTTATAACATAAAACTCAAAATACGTTTTTGACGTTTCGAGTGTTTTCAATGAAACTCTAAAAATGCTCTAAACATGGGAAATAAGTGTTTAAATGAAATTTCACTTAATAAAATTCTAAAAAATAAATTCTAAAATAATAAAATTATATTGAAAATTTCTTTAAAAAAAACCTAGAAAAATAAATTTATAAAAAAATAATTCAAGCCCCTAATGGTTATTTATATAAAAATTATAAAAAACACATTTATATGAACACAGGTAAAAATTTTCAACCCACATCATTAATTTTATTTTGTATTTTCTATGTTTTGCCAACTCAATTTATTATTTATTTTTGTTATTGTTTTACTTTTGTAATGGGAAAAAACTTTGTATGACTCACCAACTTTAACATGTGTATTTTTCTTGATAATATATTAACATAAAATTATTTTATTTTACTGAATGATCAAATTTAATGGAACAAAATATCACAAAATAAGTTCTTAGAATTTCAAAACAAATGTGTTTTCTAGTTTTCTATTTTGAAAAACAAATTTTCAAAATGACAAACCAAATGCGTTTTTACAGCTTAAAACACTCTCAAAATGGAAAATTGAAAACTGAAACATAAGTCAAAAAGACTCTTAACTTTTTGGACTATTTTGTTCAATATAATATGAACTAAAAAAAAAAAAAAAATCAATCAACATTAAATAAATGCATTTCAAGATTATGAAATTACGAACCAAAAAAGTCAAAAGAGGCAGGAAAAATGAAATAGCCATGAGTCAAGGACCGTTGGTCATATAGATGTTTATCAAGAAAAATTACACAACATAGAACTAAATATGGACAAACAGAAATAGGATATCAAGAAAGTTACCTCATGTAGCAAGGTAGCATTATGTCATTGCTCAATACAGAGAAAAGAGGCGTTGCCACTCAAATTTCATCATATAAGATTAACAATCAACCATACAAACATCTAACAGACTTTAGATTCTGTATGTGGTACCAGTTTGTCTTGAATTTGCTGTGACATCTAAGCCTCTGTATGAGAAGAATTTATAAATGGTTTAATTTATAAAAAGGTAGAAATGAGTTGTCGAATAAGTGAATAGTACTTGTGAGTATATTGCGATGTACGGTTAAAAATGAAAATTTACAATTGATAAATGATTTATAAATTTCTCCCAAACAGGCTAAATAAAGTAATACAATCTCTATAAACTAGAATGCATAAGATGATAACTAAAAATATGCACCCAAGACTAAGGGTGCCATCAATTTAGCATGAGTTACTTAGGTAATTGGACATGTTTTGCATAGACCTAAAGAAGCTTCTGCACACAAGAACAATGATATCGCGGTAGAATAGGTTAGAAGAGTGAGATATGGACCACAATTAATATAGTCTATTGTGATTGTGAAGGATAATGCATTTAAATTTTCACTAAAACAAGCGACGAACTGTACAAAATAGTGAAGAAATTATTCATGTAGCCGACTTCAATTTTATTGAGAATAATGCTTAGTTTGTTGGTGTCGTTCTATTCCCTACCATATCATATAGAGAAAAAAAGTGTCGATGCACCCATTGTTAAAATGTTCAATTCGATATCAAGGCCTTCTAGCTCCATGGGGGAAGGAGTCAGTCCCAAGGCACTTAAAGCATAAGCCTCAAGGCAAACAATTAAAAATATATATATATATTAAAATAAAAAATTATGATCATAATAAACCATACACATCTTTAAAATTCACTATAAAACAAATTAACAAAGTTAAATCTAGCTTGCAAACAGATTAAATAAATCAATAATTGCAAATAATAATTTCTCAGATATGTAATAACATAATATAAGTGTAATCTAATTCGAGAAGTAGAAATTACCTGAAAGCCTCCCATAGCATCACTATTAATAGGATCTTTAAAAGAATTATCAACATATTTGATTTGATTCCCTATCATTTTCTTCATCACTGTCACTTTGTTCTTATCTTCCACTTAAAATGTTTCCTTCCCATGTTCTTTGTGGCCAATACATATATTTATGACAAAATTTTGAGTTTATTGTGCTAGATTTCTTAAATTCTGACAGCATCAAGTATGCTAAGTTTTCCATGTTAATAAGATAATAATCATAATATTAATAATTGCAGCACACTGGTGAAAAACTATCAATTGTAGTGCCCATTGAAATATGGGAAATGATTGACTACTAATACATATGCACAAGTCATGTTGAAACTTAATGTCCTAGCATACTTCCTACCGACAGCTATAGCTCCCTGACCCACACTTATTTGCACGAAGGAGAATAAGACAGCTAAAGGTGTAAACCCGCTATTGATATTGTAAACTCAAATTGATTCTGAACTAAAATAACATTAATTTTTCATAACATGACAAAAGGAAATTACCTAGATTGTCTTAGGTAACAACAGTAAGAACTTCAAGAGTTGTTACTAGTGCAACATCATTTACTAACCTCACATGATCTAGAGGTACTCTCTTGATCAAACATTATCACAGTAGAAGACAGACATTACTGACCCTCTCTCTTAGTGTCATCTTCTGGTACAACCACATCAAATGAAAGATAGGTAAAATTTATGGCGTGAACTAGAAAACTCAGTGAATGTTCTAGTGTGCCTAAGGTGTGGTGATAATGAATGGAGTCAATTAAGTATAATAAATAATGTTCGAGATTAAACAGATACTTAGTTTCCATGTCAGACACCTTGGCCATGACATTTTTTTTCCATGTGGGCCACCTATAAGGAGCAATACAATACTGCAAGAGCCATGGTGACTGAAACAGGATTGAGATCAACAGCTATCACCATTTAACACATACTAAGGTCAAGGTGGTTCATGCGATTAAACCATGTAGCTCTCAGAAAACCAAAGATAACATGCTAAGGTCAAGGTTTATGAATGATAAGGACAAAAATCAAGAGGACAGAAAACCAAAGATAACATAAGCCCACCAATTATATTACACTCTATCAGTAACATGAGCACACTCAGAAAGTGACATTAACTTACGTCCTCTCTAAATATAGCAAATTCCAATTTAATATTGTGAATTACATTTGGATGCGATATTTAAGGTAATTTTCTTTTACAAACTCTGCTCTTCCTCGTTTCTTGGTTAATAATAACAAGTGATTCAAAAGCCTATGCCCCTCATTTTTTGTGAACAAGTATAAAAGGTCCAAATTCAACTTTGGTGTAATTTCAGTTTCACCATTTGATCGTTTCCTTCGCTAATTTGATTCAATTTTAGGTTCAAATATGTTCTAAATAACATGGAAAAGCTTTTTGAATAATCAATTTACAGCATTTGAGCCTTAATTTAAAGTTCCTATATTTTGATCTATTAGAACAACCTTTTGGTACCTCACTGGATTCTGACTTCTCCTAATCCAGAATTTATATTTTACATTCTGTAAATTGATAATGAAAGCAACAGGTTCATTCTGGACACTAGAAAACTTTTTGGTCCAAAATAAAATGACATTAAACTAGATAACTTTTAAAAGTTTAAGCAGAAACACAGTGAGTTTAGGTGGAGAAAGCCCCCTTAACTTGTAGTAGAATCTTGTAGAACAGAAGTTTAATCTTTATTTATAAGACATAATTTCAAGTACGCTATTCAAGGTCATATATCTCACTCACTCTCAAGTGATTCGAGTTGCAAATGAAAGTCTACAAGGCCCTCTACATATTGCTTCTTCTAGAGCTTCCCTATATAGAGTGGGTTGATTGTTGTAGTTGGTCTAACATGTCAACTCACACAAGCATAAACTTGTACAAAATGGCCACGTATGAATTTTTTAATAGATGTGATGTCTTCTGCAGTATGTACAATCTCCTCGAATACGGTACTTTCAGAGTCAATAAGATCACTTACTGTTCCAATTGCGAAATAGGGCGAATCACCCTAAATGATCGTGGAACTGGTACCCATTTATCATGCCAGATTCTAACGCTTGCCCCATTGCCAATCCTCCATCTAACACCATGTTCAATGACGGAACGAGCCTGCAAAATGCTTCGCCAAGTAAAAGATGGTTTACTCCCGCTTCTAGAAAAGAGCAATGAGGGTTCCAAACCTTAAGGATTTTTTGAAGCAAAGAATTAAAACAAGTCAGAATGCGCCAACCTTGTTTAGCTAACATGGCAAGGTTGAAGGCTTTTAGATCCCTGAAACCAAGACCCCGGATTTNTTTAGATTTAGCAAGATATTTTCCTTTTGACACCCAAATTTTTAGATGGTGTTCTTATAATTTTTACAAAGATGTTAATACTTTGAAAGAAGCGTCCATTTCAAAAATTATTCACAATATTAATTTCAAAAAATAGCATATTCAATTTTTAAAGGAATAAATCAAATTTCAAATAATTGAGAAATGGATAAAAGATCCCTCAATTATTAAACAAATCTCTCTTTTCAAAAGCGTGTCGAAAATGAGATATATTCCAATATTCTAAATGCTTTTTGAAATAAAAAAAACATGTCGTGTCCCTTCTTTATATTCATGAATCTAGTATTCCTACCAAATCTCGTCCTATTCAGATCAAAGAAATCAATGATTTACTGGATAAGACTTATTCGCCCAAATAAATCTCCTTGAAGTTGTTCGGCATTTTATGTCAACAATTTTGCTGAAATCGAACGAGGAGCCTCACGTTTGATTATCAATTACAAACCCCTTGACAAAGCTCTTCAATGGATAAAATATTCATTGCCTCAAAAAAATACCTATTAAATAGGTTATTCAAAGCAATTATCTTCTCAAAATTTGACACAAACTCAGGCTTTTAGCAAATTCAAATTAAAGAAGAAGATCGATATAAAATTGCTTTCAATGTTCCCTTTGGCCAATATGAATGGAATGTTATGCCATTTGGTCTAAAAAATCCCATTATGAATTCCAAAAAATTATGAATGATATTTTTAATTTTTATTCAAATTTCATCATTTTTTATATCAATAATGTTCTAATTTTTTCAAAAAGTACAGTCTCGGCAAAAAATGTTGCTTTTATGTCAAACAAGCATTAGGTTCCTAGGGCATAATATTCATATAAAGACCATTACACCCATTTGAAGAAGTCTAGATTTTACCGACAAATTTCCTAATGAAATTTTAGACAAAAACAATTTTCAAATATTTCTAGGTTGTGTCAATTATGTAGGTGACTTTATCAAATAGATAAGAATCCTATGTGCTCCATTTTTCAAAAGAATTCAAAAGCATTTGATCCCATGGAGTTACAAGCAAACTTTAGCCGTGCAAAAGGTAAAAAAATGCTATTATAAGTACACAATGTCTGTCTATTTTAGACCCTACTACCTCAATTATTGTTGAAACCGATGCGTCAGATATTGGTTTTGATAGCACTTTTGACCTTTTGCACAGCTAAAGTTTGCTCGTAACTCCATGAGACCGAATTCTTTTGAAATGTTTTGAAAAAAGGAGCACATAGGATTCTTATCTCTTTGACAAAGTTACCTACATAATTGACATAGCCTAGAAATCTTTGAAAACTGTTTTTATCTAAGATTTCATCAAGAAATTTGTTGATAAAATCTAGACTTCTTTGAATGGGTGTAATGGTCCTTATATAAATATTATGCTCTAGGAACCTAATGCTTGTTTGACATAAAACAACTTTTTTTGTCGAGACTGCTAAACCATTATTTTTTATGACATAAATGAATGTATTGGGATGTTTAAAATGTTGTTCTAAACTTTCTGAAAAATTAGAACATCGTCGATATAAACAATGATGAAATTTGAATAAGGATTGAAAAAATCATTCATAACTTTTTGGAATTCACAATGGGCATTTTTTAGACCAAATGGCATAACATTCCATTCAAATTGGTCAAAGAGAACATTGAAAGCAATTTTATATCGGTCTTCTTCTTTAATTTGAATTAGGTCTTTCTTTTGAGGCAATGGATATCTTATCCATTGAAAAGTTTTGTTAAAAGAGTTTGTAATTGATAACCAAATGAGGGGCTCCTCGTTTGATTTCAGCAAAATTATTGATATAAAATGCCAAACAACTCCAAAGAGATTTACTTGGGCGGATAAGTTTCTTATCCAATAAATCGTTGATTTCTTTGATACAATAATCTAGTAATTTCTTATTCATTTGGATAAGGCGAGATTTGGTGGAATACTAGATCCATGAAAATCATGAGTACAAGGAAAGGACACGGCATGATTTTTTCTATTCCAAAAATCATTTGGAATAGTGGAATATATCTCATCTTCGATACGCTTTTGAAAAAGAGAGATTTGCTTAATAATTGAGGAATCTTTTATATGTTCCTGAATTCTTTAAAATTTGATTTCTTCCTTTAAAAATTGAATATATTGTTTTTCAAAATTAATATTGTTAATATTTTTTTAAATGCAAGCTTCTTTCAAAGTAGTAACATTTTTGTAAGAACGAAGATTTGTAAATTTGAAGGTAATTTCTTGACCAAAAATTTCTGTAATTAATCCTTTTGAATCAACT
>CAIGRN010073889.1:0-15232 GCA_903798345.1 Fraxinus anomala
TTGGATATCAACAACAACATCATCATAAAAATAAATAGACACTATAACAAGGATAAATCTCACAAAGATGTGTGTAAAGTCCAGAGAAATGGAGAGGAATCTGGATGATCAGCTCCGGTCAAAACGTAGTCCTCTTCGCTAGGAACAACATACTGGAATTTCAGTTTAATCGGACCACAAATGATCCTCCGATCTTTGGCAAGAAAAATTGAAACCTTTCTTTCTCTCTCTATCTCTCTCTCATTTTCTCTTTGTCAGTTTCAGCAGAATCCATCTATATCTCTGTATCTATTTGTTCTTGCTATATTAAATTGGTTTTGGGCTTGAGGGAGAAAGGCCCACTTACCAATTTAATGGGCTCCCTCACGTGGAGGGAATACCCAACAAATCTCCCATTTCCAACTACGTGAGGGACTCCACCAAGCCCGCTTTCTTTCTGTAGGCAATGACTTTGTCATCATATCTGAACCATTCTCATCAGTATGGATTTTATCAAGCTGTCACTTCTTCATCTCTAAAGTATCTCGAATCCAATGATACCTCACTTCAATATGTTTGGATCTTGAGTGGTATGTTGGATTCTTACAGAGATGAATAGCACTCTGACCGTCGCAATAGAGTATATACTTCTCTTGCTCTAAGTCCAGTTCTTGTAAGAACTTCTTCATCCATAGTAATTCCTTGCTAGCTTCAGTAATGGCTATGTACTCAGCCTCTGTAGTGGATAGAGCAACACATTTCTGTAGTCTTGATTGCCATGAAACTGCTCCTCCTGAAAAAGTGATCAAATACCCAGAAGTAGACTTTCTAGAGTCAACATCACCAGCCATATATGCATCTGTGAACCTAACAAGCTCGGGTTTGCCGATGCTAAAAGATAAACATATCGTAGAAGTCCCTCTGAGATACCTGAGAATCCACTTCACTAATGCCCAGTTTCTTTTCTAGGATTAGAAAGGAATCTACTGACAACTTCAACAGAATGAGCAATATCTAGCCTTGTGCATACCATATCATACATCAAGCTACCCATAGCTGATGCATAAGGCACATTCTTCGTTTCTTCCTTCTCCTTCTCACTCGAAAGACTTTGCTTTGAACTTAGTTTCAAATGACTTGCAAGTGGAGAACTCACTGGTGTTGCCTTGTCCATATTGAACCTGTGTAATATCTTCTCGATATAACCTTCTTGTGATAGCCAATTCTTCCTGTCACGAGAGATCTTCATATCGAGAATTTGATTTGTAGGTCCTACATCCTTCATTTCAAAGGACTTGCTCAACTCCCTTTTCAGCTTCTTAATTTTTTCAATGTCACGACTAACAATCAACATGTCGTCTACATATAACAAGAGGATAATAAATTTTCCATCAGAGAATTTCTTTATAAACACACAATGATCAGAAGTTGTTCTGGTGTACCCATGCTCAACCATGAATGAATCAAATTTCTTGTACTATTGTCTTGGTACCTGCTTGAGACCATACAAGCTTTTCTTCAACCGACATCAAGTTTTTCTTTACCTTTAGCTGTAAATCCTTCTGGTTGCTCCATGTAAATTTCTTCTTCAAGATTACCATGAAGGAAAACGGTCTTCACATCAAGTTGTTCAATCTCTAGATTCATACTGGCAGCCAAGCCTAACATAACTCAAATTGAAGACATTTTAACCACAGGTGAGAAGATTTCTTCAAAATCAATACCTTTCTTCTGACCATACCCTTTCACAAGCAACCTTGCCTTGTACCTTGACTGCAAACTATATGGTTCAACTTTTAGTCTAAGCACCCATTTGTTCTTCAGTGCTCTCTTACCCTTAGGCAACTCTACTAGGTCATAGATGTTGTTCTTATGCAAAAATTTCATCTCTTCTTGCATAGCTTTTAACCACTCATTTTTGGATCATGTAGCAGAACCTCCTGATAACTTTCTAGCTCTTCCACATCAGAAAGTAACACATACTCATTACTAGAATACCTCTTGAAAGGATGACGTTCTCTAGTAGATCTTCTCAACTCTTCTTCAGCTGATATCTCAAGAGGAACATTCTCTTGATTTTGATCTAGTTCTGCATCATCCCGTGTAGAGGCTTCATCATGTCTGTCTCCTATACTATCATGTTCTTCTTGCACATTTTCTCTGTGATCATCATGTACCACAGGGTCTGGTACATGTAGAAATGAACTGATTTGTTCTTCATTGATTGTAATTGGCTTCTTAGTCTGATCCAAATCTTCAATGGTTTCATCTTATAAAAAGATAACATCTCTACTCCTAATAATCTTCTTATTCACTGGATCCCACAACCTGTACCCAAATTCTGCATGTGCATAACCCAAGAAGATACACTACTTTACTTTGCTATAAAGCTTGGACATTTCATCTTTAGGAATATGAATAGATACTCGACAACCAAAAACAGTCAAGTGATCAAGAGATATATCTTTCTCTGTCCAAAAGCTCTCTGGAACATCACCATTCAAAGGAACTGATGGAGAAAATTAATTAGGTCAACTGCTGTCCTGATTGCCTCAGCCTAAAAATGCTTAGGCAATTTTGCATGAGAAAGCATACATCTGATTTTCTCACAAATAGTCATGTTCATTCTCTCTGCCACCCCATTCTGTTGTGGGGTTTTCGGAACAGTTTTCTCAAGCCTGATGCCATATCTTCTGCAGTATTCTTCAAATGGCCCTCTGTATTCACCACCGTTATCTGCTTTGACACATTTTAACTACCTTCCAATTTCTATTTCAACTTTCAAATGAAAGTCTTTAAATACTTCCAGCACCTGATCTTTAGATTTCAAAGGATATGCAAACACCTTTCTAGAGTGATCATCAATAAAATTAACATAATACAATGCACCACGTAGAGATTTACTTAGCATTGTACAAACATCAGTGCGAACTAAATCGAGAATATGAGTCTTTCTAGATGCAGGGAATCTACGGAATACAACTCTACATTACTTTCCAAGTAAACAATGAGTACAAGGGATAAGTGATGTACCTTTCACATTGTGTAGGAACTTCTTTTTGGCAAGAATTTGAAGTCCCTTTTCACTCACACGACCAAGCCACTTATGCCATAGCTCAGTAGGGGCTTCATTGTCAGCAATATTCACCTCTCCATGAATAAGTTTTGCTTCTGTTCTATAAAGACCATTAGTATTTTTCCCTCAGGTTAAAACAAGAGAACCCTTTGTTAGTTTCCAACTACCATCTCCAAGGTGATTATGATAGCTTTCTTCATCAAGCTTTAGAAATCAAACTGCAGCGCATATCAGGAACATGTTTGATACCCCTGAGAAGCAACTTGCCACCATTGCTAGTTTCCAATTGTACATCCTCCATGCCAATAATTTTAGCTTTAGTTTCATTTCCCATCCTGATCCAACCAAAATCACCACTAGTATAGGATGAAAAGGAATCCCTATGTGGATTAATATGAACAGACTCTGTTGTATTGACTATCCATGTAGTATCCTAGCATGAAAGACTAGCAAATGCTTCATCATAAGCAATAAAGACCTCTGCCTAAGATGCAACTGCCACAGTCTCCTTTTGTTCTTTATGTTCTTCACCTTTCCATTTTGACTGTTCCCCTTTCCATTTTCTGCACTTCTTTTTAAGGTGCCCTAGCTTGCCACAATGATAACATTTTATCCTATTTCTTGACTTCGATTTTCCTCTAGACTTGTCATGACTGTCATCACCACAAGGCTTTCTACTTTGGTTTCTCCCCATTTTTTCTGTAACGAGTGCTTCAGAATTAGAAAAAGCACCCTTCTCCTTTTTTCTGGCTTCTTCATTAAACATATTTTCTTTTATCATGTTGATAGTGATCACACCATTTGGAGGCAAATTACTCAGAGAGACAACTAAAGTTTCCCAACTGTCTGGTAATGAACTCAATAGAAGTAAAGCCTCATCTCATCATCTAGTGTAAGCTTCATGGTAGACAATTCATTCAATAACTCTTGAAACCTAATCAAGTGCTCTGTAACACTATTACTATCCTTGTACTTTAAATTTACAAGCCTTCTAATGACAAAGGCCTTGTTCTGTGCAGTCTTTCTTTCATAAAGATCTTCTAATTTCTGCCAAAGACTATATGCTTCTACTTTTTTAGCTATATGATGGAAGACACTCTAATCAACCCACTGCCTAATATGTCCAACAGCATTTCTATTCAACTTCTTCCAATCCTCATCAATCTTAGAATCGGGTTTCTTGCCATTCCATTCAATGGGTTCAAACAAATCTTTGCAATACAGGATATCCTCCATCCTAGTCTTCCAAATAGAATAGTTGGAAGATGTGAGTTTGACCATACCACTAGCCAAATACCCCATTTTAATTCTCACAGAAAAATACAGAGACTCAACCTGGCTCTGATACCACTTTGTTAGGGATTGAACCAGTAATACAACAAACAAAGGAAACAATTTCAACCCCTTAGATTGTGCAGAATTAAAATGGCAGTAATAATATCCAACTCCAATAACTCACACACTCTGCAAGAAATTAAATAATTGAACACAATGATATGTTCACTAGTGAAACCCTTCAGTGTGAAGGAAAAACCTCGGGACCTAGTCCAGTAAAAGTCTTCCACTATAAAAATAATGGGATACACAGTTAACCCTCTCTAGAACACACTTCAGAGGCTACCAATACATCAAGAACACATATAGTTCTTGGATATCAACAACAACATCATCACAAAAATAAATAGACACTATAACAAGGAGAAATCTCACAAAGATGTGTGTAAAGCCCAGAGTAATGGAGAAGAATCTGGATGATTAGCTCTGGTCAAAACGTAGCCCTCTTCGCCAGGAAAAACATACTGAAGTTTCAGTTTAATCAGACCACAAATGAACCTCCGATCTTTGACAAGAAGAACCAGAACCTCTCTCTCTCGTTTTCTCTCTATTAGTTTCAGCAGAAGCCGTCTATCTCTCTGTATCTATTTGTTCTTGCTATATTAAATTGATTTTGGGCCTGAGGGAGAAAAGCCCACTTACTAATTTAATGGGCTCCCTCACGTTGAGAGAATACCCAACAACATATAGGACAACTTTAAACAAATCTACCAACATCCTATTTGAGTTGAGGCCAAAATAATCATTCCTCTACCAAGTTGGAGTAATTGCACACTAGTAGGAGATTTCAAAACCAGTAAGCGTTTATTGATGCCTATGCGATCGTGCGACATTAAACATTGTGATTGCATAGGCTAAATGGAGCCCATAATTCTATTTTATTAATTCGACTTAAACTCTAATTTTTGACATTATGATGGGAGCACGACTTTTAACCTAATTAGAGGAATATACATAAGATTTATTCATTCTTTTCAATGATAGTGCATTCTTGAGGCAAAATATATAATTACATCCATAGATTTCAAGATTTGTAGCTAGAATTCGGGATTTGAAGGCATAATACTATTGATTTGTCAGGAGATTTGTAGTATCAAGGAAGGCGGAAGATTCATTATTGGGATTCGTGTGACAAAGATCAACCATTGATGGATTTCTTTTATTATTATTATTATTATTATTCATTGAATTTGAACCCAGGGATGTTCTTTATCTTTTATTTGTATTTTTGCAATTATGAGCTGCTAATTGTTTAACTATTAGGATGAACGTTATAGTTTAAGTTATTAAAGTTGACTTAATTCAAAGATTTCGTGTGGGTTAATTTCGTACGTGTGTTTAATTAAATTCAATTGTTTGATTACTAATTGATGAATTTAGGAAGATAATGAGAGTTGACATATTTGTCTAATTTGTGCAATGTTAAAGTGATATAAGATTTTGATTAGAGATCGAGAAATACTCTTATTGTTTGTGCAACCTTGATTGAAAATTTGTGAATTAATGTGTTTATATGTGTTGGAATTTACGTAATATAGTAATTTAGACATGTAAATGTGATTAGTTTTACTCGAGGAAGATCACTAGTTAAAATTGGTTAATTCGATTGTTAACAAGAATGAAAATAAGTTATAAGATATTGAATTAAATAAATTTTAATTGACTTACATGAAATCGAAATTCCTAATCCCGTAGGTTTTCTTGAAAGTCTTCCGGTGTTAATTTTGTTAAGACATAATTTTTAGTGTATAATTTAGTGTTAAACTTTACCAAATTTTTAATTGGGATCTACATTAGTTTAATTTGAAGCTAGGTTAGACATTACTTTACAAAAATTGATGATATATAATTAGAATATGAGGGATCGCTATTTGAATTTTAATCTATTTTATTTATATATTAAGATACTTAAACTTGCGATTTTGACGAGTATCGACTTTTACTATAAAAAAATCATTTTAATGATATTTTAAAATTCTTAATAAACTTAACCGTCTCCCCTAGAGAGGGGAACAAGATTCCAAACAAAAGTCGTGTATACACGGTTTCGCGGTAACATCCGGTAAAGTCGTGATTAGTGTGTAAGACCTGCCCACCTGCTGGACATTCTCGTCGAACGAAAATGCTGCTTGCTGTCTTGATCGCCAATTCTGAAGGCAATATTCTTGTTGAACGGTAAAATTAATCCATTTATTAATCCTTACACACACAAGTTTATTGCGTAAAATCTTTACATTTCCAATTTTCATTTCTGTCACTTCTTCACCTTGTTTCACGATCTGGGCTGTTTGATTCTTGATTTGTTCAATTTTCAGTTCATTCTGTAGAATATAGTTTCTTTCTCTTAAAAAATTGAATTGGGTCACTTTAAGATTGTATGTTAATCTGAACGTTAAGTACTTTTAGAATAAATAATATAGAGATCTAGAATTTTGGAATTAATATTTAATGCTCAGAATTTTAATAATTAAGATTAACTTCAAGAATTACATTCTGAGAATTTAAAAGACATTTGAGAGTTTTTGAATTTTGAAAATTTAAGAAATAAAGATCAAATGTTAAGAATTCACTACATTTTGCAAATTATTTCAAATTGACGTCAATTTTAGGTTTATTCCTATTCGATCTGAGTTACAGTAAGTGAAAAGCGCTGGTATTTTTATCAATCAAGCTTTATGTATCTAATTAACTTTTTAAGGGCTAAGGAAAAGATTTGAGGTGAAATTTTGTCAGACATTAAATTTTTGTACTCGGTGAAAGTCAATAGTTAATTTCAACAACACATTCACAAGTACTACCTATTTATTAACTACACATTTCCTGAGAGCCAATACTATTCCTTCTAAAAAATTACTAATAATTTTTTCTGAAAACTCAATGACTATAAGAGGACTAATTTTTGTTATTTTCAGCATTTGACTTGATGTGGTGGAACTACTTCAAGTAATTGAGTGAAAAAAGTGTTATTTATAATCGAACCTTAAGATTGATTTAGTTATTTATTTGTTGGGGCGGTGTAGTTTCAATGGAGTTCCAGCTGAGGAGCGTTTGCATTGGCGGTCTTTCTTAGTGAAGCTCGGAGCTGATAATCTTAAAGGTGTCAAGAATGAGGAGCTTCTTGTTGCATCCCACAAGTATGTTTCTCTATTCCATTTTACTTGGTTATTGTATCTAATTTTAGGGCTAGAATATTCAAATATTATGCTTGTTTGTTAATGGCCGCGCAAGTGGTTGCATTCTTTTATGCATATACGTTTATATTCAAACTCTGCATCATAATTCCAAATTATAAATATATTGAAAATACCAACTGTCTATGGCTTGAACATTTGCCATTCACTACTGTAGAGTTTTGGAGTTGGACAGGGGGATGCCGTGCCTTTGAAAGCTCGTCTGTTTGAAGAGATTTAGCTGAAATAGAATGCTATATCCCCACAAGAAAATTTGTGCATTTTGTGCTTTACCACTAAATTATATATATGTGTGCACCATTGGGATTTGTTTGTAGTCTTGGTTGCCAAAACCAACTGAAGTGAGGCCTTGGTTGATTTTTTCATCACGGAGGAGGAAGAAATTCCTAAGGTTAAATATATTTTAACTTCATCATTATGTATAATATAAATTTATAATATAGCTGAAAAACCCCCTTTTTCGGGGTAATATAAGTGAATGAATAATTCTTCAACTCTTTTGACAATTCAAGAAATAGATTTTATTAGTAGAATATAATCGGTGTTAGTAAATGTGTTCTAATATGCGAATTAAACGCTTGTTTTGTTTATGTCATTTGGGAAAAGGAAAATGTTCTAAAATAAATGCTTATCAAATATTCATGTGGTACTCTTACCGTGTCATTTTCTCACCTTTGGTGACCAAAAAATGTAATTTTGAAATATGTATGTTAAACAGTTGCTGTTTTTGTTTGTTGTATTTCTCATTGTAGGTATGTTATCTTGAAACAGAGGATATTACGCATGAGTGTCATGCATTTTGATGACCCTGAGGATATACAGTTTCTCCCAATCTCTAGATCATGAATATTCTCACTGTGTAGCAACTATGCATATCCAGTGCTCCTCATTTTCTTGGTTATGTCAATTATAGTGGTCTATTTTATTCCTCATTATTTTAAGTTCTGCAGACTAGCTTTCAGAATTCATTCCTGTTTGCCTGAAGGAAGTCAAGTGTTTTATACGATAGAATAAGCAGTTAAACAAGTTTGTGGAAGACTTAAGCTTGTTGCTTTCTATGAGTCACGCTGACTACGTTTGTTATCAAATGGCCTTAAGATTGAGAATGCAGAGCCATATATTATGCATGAAGCAAGAACTATGAAAAAACACTGCATTTTTTTTAAGCTTATACGAGTCTTTATACGGGAGAAGAAAAAGTCTGTCAAATATTTCTCGTATCTATACTATTCAAAATTGCATTCACATTATTGTTCTGTTATGCAGGTCAGTTTATATTGTTTACACAGTGCTTGGTGACGTCAGTATATTTGTTGTGGGCAAGGATGAGTATGATGAACTTGCCTGTAAGTATTTTCTATTAGATGTTTTTGATTGTGAAATTATTTTGAGATGTGGGAACTGGGTAAGGACGGCTACAATGAAATTTCTATTAAATACGTAAGGATATTCTTATCAGAACATATATAATTTAGATACTCCATGGAATCTTGTGCTACATGGTTATTATGCGTGTAAACCTTGTGAAGTGGTCACTCTATACATTTATGTTTTAGTGTCAACACGTGCATCTCAATAAAGAATGTGGTTGTAATGCCTTTCTTTGAGATCGTGTAACCTGTTGCCTGATGGCTACATGAGCTACACCCTTGTAGCCCACAGGCGTGTCGGGTTTTTAATTACACTATCATACTTTTGGCTTAATCGGGGTTCTTTTTAACAGTGGCAGAAGCTATCTTTGTTATAACCTCAGCCCTAAAGGATGTATGTGGGAAACCTCCAACAGAGCGCCTGTTTCTTGACAAATACGGGAAGATTTGCTTGTGCTTGGATGAGATTGTTTGGAAGGTGAGTTCTATTTCTTTCATTTATCAACTCAGAATGAAATTATATCAGGTTCTATATACCTGTAATATGAAGATTCTTAGCATCCTCAATCTCATTGAGATGGTCTTTATTGTATTGTTTTCATTTGTGCTACTGTTACTACTTATTAGCATAAGTGAATCCAAATGAACTTAGTCAATTCCTTTACTTATTTGATCACTCATTAGAAAATAACTAGATCATCTTGCGTAGTTTCAGCTCTTTCTGAGCTTTATTGACTTTTTAATTTTAAAGTTGTTGAAGACTATGGAGCATTTTGTACCTTGCAATTTATGTGAATTCGTTTCTCACATTCAGGCATGTAAACAAAAGTTTCTTGTTTAATGAAAAGCTGTGAAATAAGTCACATTTGAAAATTTGCACTCTTGTGCTAGAATGAGCAAAAAAGGTTTGCTTTCTAATGCATATTCAGGTATTGATCACTAAGTTGGCCAGTAATAGAGTAGACATTTTTTTTCTTTTTTTTTTTTTTGCACCTTCACATTTTGCAGTCCATTATTTCAAGTAGTATTTGCTTATGAAATTGCCACACTTCTTTTTTGAAGGGGTTGTTGGAGAACACGGATAAAGAGAGAATCAAGAGACTTGTACGATTGAAACCACCTACGGAATTCTGAATGGATAGCAACCTCTATCTCAAATTGATAAAGAAGATACATTTCGGTTTATGCAGCATTTCGTATGCTATGCATGACGACCTAACTTTAATGTATTGTTTCCAGTGGTCTTTGTGTGTAGGCTTCTTCACTGCTCAACTCTCTTTAGTTTTTGCAACTGTATTAATTGTTGTTTAGCCTTTCCAATTCTGATCCAGTACACAGGTGAAAATTTTCAGTCGTATTAAGAAAGAGAAGCAGAAGGTTGTATTTTAAGCACTATTTTTATCTTCCTTTGTCTTACAGTAGTTTGGTAGTCATTAGATGCTTGATTCGACCCGAGAGTGCCTTAAGGCAGCCTTGGAAGAGAAAGACTCATTCTCTTGATCAGCTTTCCTTGGGCTCCTTTTTTTGAATATGCCCTGAGGTGAAAAGGAAAGTAACTCCTTGGGGTTTATACTCTATTCTCTCTTAAAGGAAAGACTAGCCTTATCGATGTAGCTCATAGATGAGTTCCATCACTTGTTAAGAGTTATTCATCGAGCTAATCAACTAGAGATCGGAGCAAAGAATCGCTAGGGCCACGTTACTGGTACCTACAGGTCTTACGCTTGAGGTTAGTCCATTTCTGCTTCGAAGGTTGTATTTTGGAATTTTTTTTCAAATTTTCAGGTAGTTCATTTAGGGTCTGCTAGATATAAAAATTTTCTAAAAATAAATATTTTGAAAATTGAGTTTTTTTTAAGAATATGTGGCTAAAGTAGGAAAAAATTGTGTCCACTTGCAAAATTATTTTATAAATAGAATGAATTGTTAAAAACGAGTTTTCGAAGAAAAATGAGTTCAAAAAATGCTTTTTATTGTGACCGTTAGTTCTTACAAAGTTGAGTCATCGACAGTTGAAAGACAACATTTATGTTGGAAGGTAGATGTCCATAGAGAGGAAAATCGTCGAATGTTCGACCTTAAGTGTGTATAAGCTGTGACCGCATCCTGATTAATCTGGGTGACGAACTAGTGGGGAAGACCACCACTCTTTAGGATTAGTCGGGTAAAATTTGGACACCTAAGTAAAAAAAAAAAAAAAAATTTTATGTACACGTTTTACCAAGCAAAAAGAATTTAATTATCTCAATATATTTGAAATGATGAGATAAATATTACGAGTGTGTGTAAATAGTTGAACAAGCTATGACTCTCAAATATGGCCCTTATTAGAGCATCTTTAAGAGACTTTATTTTTAAAGAGCATATTTTATAATTTAGAGAACATTTATAAATTAGGAGACTAAAAATTTTTAAGTTCTATTTATACTTAACACTTAGTTTTATTAATACTTGTATTATTTTTCTTCATTAAAAATTGAAATACTTTGAATGTATTTAATTATAAAGAGCTGGTTTGACTCTTCAAATTTTAAAAGGCAAAATCTATTCTCTAAATTAAAATGTTAATTTACAGAGTTTATTTAAGCATAAATTTAAGGGTTAACTTTTTAATATAAATAATATTTTATATTTAAAAAGTCTCTTGAAAATGTTTAAAAGCTTGGTATACAATGCCAAAAAGTTCTTTTGGTGATCTTAAGACGTATGTTAGAAATGACATGTTACATGATGTGGTCGTATGGGTATTCTACGATATTATTTTGTTTTATAGTTTTCTGATCATATCTCAACATGTATATTTATATTTTTATGTAACATTGTAGATCATCATCATGTTGGGTGAGACTAAATGGACCCATGGACGGTTAGAGTATAACTCGAGCGATGTCTAGAATATTTTGACGGAAGCAAGGTAGAGTAGATGGGTAATATTGTTAATAGGCCGTGTTTTGTTAATGGTTTAACTTTAACCTAGTGTGCAATTATTCATTAGTTTCTCTTAGGTAGTAAATTACTTCTTTAAAAAAAAAAAAAAAAGAAGTAGAAGTAGAAATACCATTAAAACTTAAATGGGGTTTTTAAGCATCCACCTTGACCCAAATAGGGGTTTTTAAGGATTCCCGACCATAGTTTTGTAGTGAGACGTGCCAAAATTCACACCGAAGCAAATGAACCCCATGTGTGCTAGTTAGGCCTTTTGTTTGTAAATATAAAGAAAATAAATTAGGGTTGGGCATTTTACACAATAAATCATGAAACCAAACTGACCCAAATCATTTTGTGTCAATCACGTGACTTGAGCGAGTTGTTTTCGGGTTAGTTAGGACCGAACTCGAATTTGGTATTTTAATAAAAAAAATTATAAAATTTCAAGGGTATTTTATCTTAAAATTGGCCCAACCTAATTGACTTGGGTTAATTTTTAATTAATGTCGGATCAGTATCGGGTTGGAATTTCACCTAACCCGAAAAGTCAATTGGGCAAATTATGCCCAATACCCTAAAATATTAACTAAATTGATTAATACACTAATAACTAATTAAATAATTTAAAAACGTAAGTAATACGCCCCTTCCCAAAACCCCCCAATATATCTTTCACCGATTGTCACTGCAAAGAATTAGGAGGCACCACATTATAATCAAATTATGCACATTGTTTACCTCATTTCTCTCCACTAAAGGTGAGAAAGTGAAGAAGATATTCAAGAGATAATTGTACGTAATTGTCAAGATTTACAGGATAAAGTGTCAAGTATTTTGTCTTCAACATTTGAACACTGCCACGCTCTCCAACACCACCAAAAAACTGCTCTTCGACCTCTTTCCCTTTTCTCATAGACTACACAGATGGTACTATCGAGAGGTTCGTGAATACACCTTATGTCCTGTCATAACAGGAAGACCCATCCATTGGCATTTGATGGTATTTCAACATCCATTCCAGCCTGTCCCTTTTTAGTCCATATGATTTAGTCTCAGTTTAATTTTTTTTCCAAAATGTTTGATAATTATAGATTTGAATTTTTTTTTTTTTCCTCATATGCGATCAGAATTTGTGTCCAATTTGTAGATATAAGTTGTCGACTGATAATAACTATGATAATAGCAATAGTGACCATAGTGAAGTGCATAGGAGTAAATGAGGCGGGGAATTGTGATTAGACTCTTGGATTGACAATATGGAGATTGCCTGGAGGTGGGCTTGTTGTAGGCTTTTTTTATCGAGAGGGAAGAGGGATGGGAAGAAGCAGTTGCCAGTGGTATATACTGAGATGGGATGGTGGGTTTCATAATAATGGTGTTCCAAGAATTTGTTGCTCTATTGATTATAGAATTGTTGTATATAGGATACGAGTTATAAATATAGATCATCATTAGGCATCTGTTAGACTATACGTATAATGTGT
The DNA here is from genome assembly GCA_903798345.1 of Fraxinus anomala. NCBI lineage: Eukaryota > Viridiplantae > Streptophyta > Magnoliopsida > Lamiales > Oleaceae > Fraxinus > Fraxinus anomala. The sequence continues at coordinate 13,364 of CAIGRN010073889.1, forward strand.
TATCGGATAATCACTTTTTTTTTTTAGATTACTAATTTGGTGAAATACTATGTTGTAAAGGAATCATAATGCAGACATGGTTCCATTTATTCGTCAAAAGAGGCATTCATTTTGAAATTAGAATTGATTTTCCTTGATACATAATTGCATGAAAGGATCCTTTGGTCTGAAAATCATTAACAAATACATTTATGGTTGACTACGTTAATGTTCCCCTTTTATGGTCCTTGTGGAATGTTGAATTATCAACACGAACGTAATCTCTCACTTTCTTGAATTTCCATCACTTTTTTTAGTATATGTTACTTTTTTGAATTTTCGTCACTATTTTGAGTGTGTGTCATTTTATTAAGTTTTTATTGCTTTTTGAATTTAATTCACTTTTGTTAGATCCAATGTTGTAATTGGCATGTTGGTGAATAGAAGTGTCTTAATTGAACAATTGTAAAAAGTCAAAGACTTGAATGCAATTTTGTATATATGAGTTAAGTTAGGGTAAGATGTTGAAAACAAAGAAAATGCGGTGTCGGAATTTCGCTAGCTGCTTGTCTGACTCACAATCGAGCGGCAGAAACAGAGACGTTATTGCTTGCTATCGCCTCACTGTTGCTCGAACGATAGCTCCCTCACGTTTATGCGGCCAACCTAATTTGCGATTTTGTAAAGTTTTACACAATCCATAATACCTAAGCATCCCCAACTATAAATACAGATGCCTGTGACAAATTCCATGTGGTTGCTTTATTGTGCTTTCATTGTATAAAACATCCACATCACATTTTGAGAGATCTAAGAGCATAATTATTTGGTTATCCATCCATATCATTCTAGAGACCCGTCAACCAAGTTTTGGGAAAACATCAAGGTTCGTGAATCCAAAACACCTGACTTCCTTAACACTTTGAGAAATGTACTTTCTCAATTGGATTTCAGAAGTTTCTGGAGGTTGAGAGAGGTTGGACTACAAGCGCATGAAGAAAAACTGGAATAGGTGATTCCTGAATATCCACTTGGAAAAGATAATTGAAGAAGATCGGGAGTCTGGAATTTATGGAGGATCTTTGAAGTTACATAAGGTAGATCGGGAGATCTAGCAGGTTGGATAGATAGTATCTATGGTAGCAGATCGTGAGTCCCGAGGAACAGCAAATCTTGGAGATTATAGGAATTACAACAACGGAAACTAGTGAAATTTGTTAGGTTGGAAACGGACTGTAATCCATATTGTCTATAATGGAGGTAAATGGTTTGATCCTATAGTTTCTACCCAGTTGGGTTTCTCCGTCATCATTTTGGCGTTCATTCTTTATTGCTTTCCATATTACAAACTGTGGTATTCAAATATAGGATAAATGAATTGTATTCTTAATCATCTAGAAACTGTTAAAAAGTGACTTGTTGCTTTTAATAGAATAATTCTACACACAAGGTTGAACTTAGTTAGTAAACTACGTATTTTCAATTGGTATTAGAGCCTAAGTTTTTTTCATGACCTTAGTAATTTGTCTAGATGAGTAATTCATTATCCGTCCCGCCATACTTTGATGGCAATAACTATGCCTATTGAAAAGTTAGGATGAAAGCCTTCTTAAAATCTATGGATGAATGGATTTGGTTGAGTGTGGCGAATGGTTGGAGTGCCCTTAGTACAACTGTAGAAAACGTAGTGACCCCCACTCACATTACTAATTGGACTAGGACGAACATAGATGAATGTAACGGAACAGTAAAGCCTTACATGCTTTATTTATGGCAGTATCCCCGGAATAATTTAGGAGAGCATCTATGTGTGAGGTTGCTAAAGGATTTTGGGATATTCTATAGACCACACATGAAGGAACTCAGGCTGTTAAGAGCTCGAAATTGCAA
>CAIGRN010073890.1:0-10664 GCA_903798345.1 Fraxinus anomala
CTAGGTAGCTTTCCTCCCTTGATCATGTCGCATTTAAATAATCTCACTAATGAGATGAAATTAGACTAGATTTTTCAATCTTTATAATGAAGAATGGAGAATCAAACGGAACAAAAGATACATATAGCTCGTGTTAGAATTTGGGTGTGACCCGAATTCCTTATTGAAATAATTGAAGAATTCTAATTGAAGTGCACGTGAAGAAGAATTCAGTTTGAAATATTATTTGAATCCTATGTTAAGTTAAAGTTCTGTTTTGGAAGGTCATTGAGAGTTGAAAATTGATACTGAACTTGAAGAAGAGTTCGGAATGAAGAAAACAACTTGAAACAAGAAAAAAAAAAAAAAGGGAAAAGGGGGCAAAACGCCCGACGCTGCCCCTGTTCAATATTTTGCCCCGAGCGCCAAGTTTTTTGTTTTTCTCTTTTTTCGTTTTAGACTCGATTTTTTCATAACCTATTTCATCAACTCTACTAGGAGGGTTGAACGTCCCCTACATGTTCCCTATAATATTAGACTCTTTTATACAATTTTATAGTGTGAGAATCATATGAGAAAAGTGATTACTAACTTTTAGGATCATTGTAATATTTCTCAATCTTCATTATTTGTGGTGCAATAAAATCTTCTAATTCATATGTTATATTTTCTTGTCTTCTTTTATTTTTTTACTTACGATCATATACTTCATAGTTTACCATATAACTTCAACATTTTAATCCGATGGTTGGTTTCATATCAAGCGATATCGAGCGATACGTGATTCTTGAATTTTCAACAATTGATATCCAGAATCTTGAATTTTCAACAATTGGGATCAGAGATTCTGAGCATAATTAACACGACAAGTGGTATCAGAGAGATTCTGGTATCTTGTTTGTTTTACAACAGCACGTGATACAAAGTTACGGATCTCTAGGAACATACAGAGCCAAAATTGATCATTACCAACCAAATAAAGCTCGAAAAATGCCAAGTGTATTGCCATCTAATAGTGCCTTGATGAGTCGAAATTTCTCTGGTGTGTATGGCGGGTACCTTGTAGCCGCATCCCCTGCAAAACTACGCCGTAAAACTGCCTTCTTATGGCTGAAAGCATCGAAAGAGAATTTCCCGTGGTACGATCCCATTCCACTTTCACCTACGCCTCCAAATGGTAAAGTGTTAACTGTAACCTGCATCAGTAAATACCAACTTCATGTTCGCGGGGTATTTCCAAAACCACGTGGAAATTACATCATGGAGGTGAAAAACGTCATGCCTAATGCAAGATATAGTGCAAGTAAATATGCAACAATATACGCATAATACAGTTGGCACAAATAATTACATGCAGAGTAGTCTCATTAATCGAAATCCCCCCTGCTGAGACGCTTCCTATAAACTCCTCCTCGAGCTTTTTCTCATCTGTGAATAAATAAGCAGCCAGCGGCTTTTCTCTAGCATTGATCACATTGATACTGTCTTCAATTTTGTTGACCTTCACAAAAGAAAAAATAACAACATTTCAAATTAAAACTGTCCCAAGCTAACACAAAAATAAAGCAAAGGAAGTCAAACAGGTTCGCCTTTCTGCCCCTTTTTTGTCTCGATAAAAGTAGCACTGCAAAAAAAAAAAAAAACACAAAATTCTTCACCTCTTAAAATGAAGGACTACGAGTTGTTTGAAATTCATCGTATATTTTTCTCTTTGTTTTCTTGAAGTGAATTATAATTCTAATCCAAGCATTTCTCTGTAAAAATTATGTCAAAACATTGCAGGGAGCTACATCAGAAAATGCATGATTTTCTTCTTTTTCTTGATCGAGGAGAATGTATTGGCAAAATGATCCTGGTCTCACAATCTCACCCACGTTTATGTTGACACACATCTCACTTATAATCATCTAGTACTGGGGTTGTATCCAGAAAGGTCAACTTACTAGGTGGAATCACATGATCCCCATCTTCTTATCAAGCCAATTTGAAAATTTTGTTCTCAAATCTCCATCCCACTCGAATGAAGCACCACATCAATATAGCCCAAGCGTGATCATTATGGCCCCACAAGAGATTTCTTCTTCCGTCCATCTCACCTACTCAATCAAGGCCTACATGATATCCATCTAAAATATGTACCTATTAGGTGGAGTAGCCTTAACCATTTATAAACCATATCGTCTCCATATCTAACCGATGTACGACATTTTTTCTCACATTTATAACAAAAATGAGGCTCTGCGAAAAGTATGAACAAAGGATCGAAATTTTTACCGTGATAATTGGAAGTAAAGGACCAAATATCTCCTCATTCATGATTAAAGAATCTTCCGGAACATCCATTAGAATAGTGGGAGCAATCTTTCTGCCATTATAGAAAGGAAAATAATATCGACACAAAATCTATTTTGATTTAAGTTCATTGTTGTATACTGTAAAAAGTGTTGAGTCACCTCGTCTAAAAGCTTAAGCTACTAGAGGGGGAACACATTTATTTAAATTAAGTCTTCAATAAAAAGTATAAAATCATCTTTGTAACTCACAGATTGGTTTCATCCCGTTGACCTCCATGAACTATCTTATCCAAAACCTTCTCATCATTCATTATTTTTTCCAAGCGATTGAAGTGGTTGGAATTTACAATGCGCGATAGATCTTGTGATTTCAACGGTTCCTTCCCAAAGAATTTCTCCAGTTCAGAAATCAGAGCATCTATCTGAGGAGTGACATCAGAAGTTAATGAATCTATATTAAGTGCTCGTCTGCTGGATACAATAATATGCAAGTTTATTTTTCTTGATACTGTCAACTGCTGTTGAGTTTCACTTCACCAAAAATACCACAAATATCTTTTCTGGTGCGTGTTATATGGAACTTCAATCGCATGTGAAAACTTACCAACTTTGAAGCAAATGCTTTTGTAGTTATTACGTAATCAGGGGCAACACAGGTTTGCCCGTTGTTTGAGCACCACTTGCCTGCAATTATCCGTCTTGCAGCAACCTTGTAAATGAAGAATAAAAATGGTAAAAATGAAAGTAGATGCTGATTGTGGCACAACACAGATAAGGAAATAAATCATTACTTCTAAATTCACGTTTTTATCGACAACCACTGGACATTTTCCACCAAGCTCCAAAATCACGGGCGTAAGATGCTTTGCAGCAGCAGCTAATATAATGCGTCCCACCTTGCAACTCCCTACAAGATTGTAAAGATAAACGCCTACAAATTATTTCTTTCTTCATAAGATGAAAAAATACAAGCGATTGACTTCGTTAATACCTGTATAGAATATTTTATCCCATTTTTGCTCCAGCAATGCAGTTGTTTCAGGCACGGCACCCTCAACAACTTTCACAGCCGAAGAATCCATATATTCATGGATAAGCTTTGAAAGCAGTGAGGATGTGGCAGGGGCGATTTCTGACGGTTTCAACACTACAGTATTACCAGCTGAGATAGCTCCAACAATTGGATCAAGAGATAACACTGCAAGGGAAAGGAAACAATCACAACTGAAACATGTTTTATACAGTCGAGAAATAAACATGTAAACAAAGAAAATAGAGAAATAGGAATCGGCATACAAAAAGGATAGTTCCAAGTCGATATGACCAATATGACACCTAGGGGTTCAGAAACTATTTCAGCTGACGATGGAAATGTGGTTGATGAGGTTTTCGCCTGCAATCACAAACAATTAGCATTGGAATCACCCTTATTCGACAGATAACCAAGTGAACAATCAGCCTCTGAGTTTTTATAATGTAGTCAATATACTTTTTCTGGAGTCATCCATTGATGTAATTCCTTCAATGCCAACTTGCATGACTTTTTTACTCCAGAAATCTGTAACATACATAACGTTAATCAGATGCAGCGAATGAAATATCTAAAATACGAGAAGAATTAAAACATAACACAATATTTATTTGTATTTAATGCACTTGGCTACTACCTACTCAAACAGAACTTCATGTACATTGAATGCTGCTATCTGTGTTAAGAATTGCTCCATTTTTGGAAACATTTCAAATCTTGATAATGATAAAAATAATAGAAAAGGGAGAAATGTTTTTGAAGATGAAGAGCGTCAATTAACCAACGATCTTTAATTTCTAAAAGATTAACAGGACATTGGAGTAAAATTTATTCTCGATAAACTTGGAGTTGTTAAGAAACGAATTCGAAGACAAGGAAGCTAGCTTTATTTGTTTAAATTTAGTCTTCAATACGACCCTCAATTGCATACTAAAATTACATTTTTTTTTTAAAGATCCGAACTTGCAAATTTTTCATAGTGGCGAGACTAAAATTCAGGACGAGCTTAATCAGTTGGAGAGTGCGCGTTTATTTATTTGAATTTCATTTTCAACAACTAAAAAAACAAGCCCGGAAAACATATTATCTTAATTTACTCAAGCATATCTATTACTTACAAAATATTAAAACAAACAATCATGTCACATGTACATCCTTTTTACATCATTTTTATATTGTGCCAAGCAAGACATGATTGGACAGTTTTAAAAATAAAAAAACACTTTTTCGAACTCCCACACAATGTAAACACTTAGCATTATTCTAAAACAAATATCCTCTTGAAGTTGTAAAATACCATAAAAATGCGAAGACAAGCAATTTCCACCAGATCAAAGACAAATAAATGAAAAAAGAACCCATAGTTTTCCATTTTCTTCAGTGAAAACAGAGCAATACAAAGAGTTTATCAGAATCAGAATAAGACCCTTCGTCCCAAGAAACAAGAATACATACACATTTAAGAACTGTAATACGAGAATGAATTATGTACCTCGTGGACATAGGATTCGAATTCTGGTTTGTTGAGGTCAGAGCGAAGAGCACCAATTATGTCTTTCTCACGTTCATCAGCTAGTTTCACAATGGCCTTCAACTGGGACACCCGCCATTCGTAGCTCTTGGTTTTGCTACTCCCAAAGGTTGCCCTCAGCCCCGCCACCAGCTCCGCTGCCTCCAACGCCATACCAACACCACCCCACTTTCAATTGTGTGTTTAGAGGGAGGGAGAGTGGCCTTGTGCCTGTGTGGCTAGCGTTGTAGATGCCTTCTGATATGACAAAGAAAGATGGACAGCAGGCAGCAGTTCTATATTATTAGCACGTTTAAAATAATAAAAGAGGAAAAGAAAGGAATTAGATTAATTTAAACTTTTGAGGAAAAGAAAAAAGAAATAACTTTCACTCTTTTTCAATATCATTTACTATTACGAGTAAAATAAAATAAAGATCATAGAAAATATAATTTTATTCACACATTATTACATAAATTAATTTTTTATTTATTTTTAGCTAAAAGCAAGGTTCCCATTTTAATCAAAGAAATTTTATAAATGAGAAAATAAAAAATAAGTGAGGATAGATAGTTAAATCATTCCCGCAAAAAATTTGTTTTATATCTATAATATTTTATCAATATGGAATCTTCTTTTTTTAATTGCTAATTTTCATAATAAAGAATAAGTAGAGATACCTTGTAAAGATGCTGAGGCTGCTGCAAGGGCAGAAGAAGACGGAAATTATGAACAGCAGATGGTGTTGAGAGCCGGTTTGGCCGTCATGATTACACATTATAATGAGATGAATAGTAATTTTTTTAAAAAATATGTGATTAAAAAATAAATTTTTTAATTTACGTATAATATTATTTTATTGAAGAATTCGTGATTGATAAAAAAGAGAGAACATTGAATTATAATTGAGGAATAACGGGGGCTAAGATTAAAAACGAGGTCTTTCGCTGTAAATTTGTCCAGGAAATGCTCGTAATGTTGAATAAAGTCACAAGCGTGTAACTTTTAACCATTCGTGATAACAGTCATCAAATGTATTATAATTGTATTCATGTTTAACGAGTCCATGTTGTTTTCTTAAGCTAAATTTATTCACTCCTATATTTGGAGATTTGAATTTTAAAGTACAAAAACCCCATAACCCAAGTTGCAAACCAATAAGGGATTAACGAATCGGTCGTTTGCAACTTTGCAAGTTGAAAGGTTATAAGTCGAAGATTCGGATTCAGTCCCTATTTGGTTTAAATAAAAATGTTGATAAAAAATTAAAGTTAATAATTAATTTTAATCACATATGTTTAGAATCCACATTTTTTTGTTTATCAAAATTTTAACCACAATTCATTAACTTTTATCAAATTTACTAAAAACATTTTTAACAAAATCAAATGAGGTTTATAAGATTTTTGGCAACATTGAACATATATGATAGCATACAAGATTTTTCGAGGAGAAATACATGGCAAGAATAGAATCAAATGTTAGCCCCTATTTGATAGAAATTAAAATCAAGAGTTTAATTCAAATAAAAGTTAACAATTAATTTTAATCACATATTTCACAAGATCCACAACTTTTCAATCACACATTTCATCGACTACTATCAAAATCTACTAAACATCTGATTTTAATTCCCACCAAACAGGAGCTTAATAGAGGTAGATCCTAGGAAATCCAAAAGGAACACAAATTCTTGATGCAATCTCTGGGAATTGAGACAACTAAATTTCACTAAAAAAGTTTCATCAGCTTCTGGGGGTTCCTATAAATCAAATAGTTACATTCTACATAATTATTCTTTACATATACAAAGCGCAAACATAAATTAGACATTTTACCTTCTANGGGAATTGAGACAACTAAATTTCACTAAAAAAGTTTCATCAGCTTCTGGGGGTTCCTATAAATCAAATAGTTACATTCTACATAATTATTCTTTACATATACAAAGCGCAAACATAAATTAGACATTTTACCTTCTACCTATCCAAGAATTCATACACGGACAACCATAATATAGTTAAATCTTACGACCAATTCGGAAAACGCCCAGTGTATTTCAATATAAATGCCTTGAGAAATTGCAGTTTCTCGGATGTGTTGGGCGGGCACCTTCCAGCTGCTTCCCAGCAAAAGTGAAAAGAGTATTTCCCATGGTATGATCCCATTCCCTATGCCTCCAAATGGTTAAGTGACAGTTGTACCCTGCACCATTTACGCCGTCTATTAATCATTTTTTTCCTTTTGATAAACTAATCAATCGTCGCTAAAACATGGAAAGTATTGCAAAATTGTATAATGCAAGTATATATAAAAGAACACACACAATATAATAAGCATGACTGCAAGCGTATAAAAAAAAAAAAAAAAGAAAATCTAAAGCAAGGATTGTAACTCGAGGAAGAACCCTTACTTGCAGAATCGTTCCATTATTGGACAAACCCCCTCCTGAGACACTTTCTACGAACTCCTCTTTTAGCATTTTGTCATTCGTAAACAAATGAGCAGCAAGCGGCTTTTCTCTAGCATTGATCACATTGAAACTCTACGACTTTGCTCACCTTCCCAAAAGAAAAGATAACATCATTTATAATTACAATGTTCTGCTATTCAGCATACAAATTCATTACTAAGTGATCCAAAATTTTATCGTGAAGATGGAAATAAAGGACCATGTCATCAGGAGAGAACAATGAAGAGCAAAGACTCTGAAGCATATTTGACATGCCGGTGGTGTGTGGTGGAGCTTCTTCCTTGAGCTCGGGTACAAACCACAAGTGCTTTGGATGACATCTTGTTGGACGAGGATATGAATCATATGAGCGCAATCTTTCTAGAAAAGTTTTACAGGGAAGTCAACCAATTCCAGCCCACTTCCTAAATGCCCCAACAAGCTCAATCCTCTTGGACTGAACCTCATTTCTAGCATCAGACACTTTTAAGCTCCTATAAAGATCCCTGTGGAACTTTAAGAACTCAGTTTTATAACTCCATTTATCCAGGTACATACCATTCTCCATCATAATACCAATTACTTCCATAACCCTCTCAAAATAACCACCTCGAAGAAAATTTAACAGCAGTAACTCGTACAAATCTCTGTGGTATATTGCATTCTGATTCTTCATGCTCCTCTTAATATCCCCCCATAAGATCGTGATATCACGGTACATTCCCAAAGAAGCATATCCACAAATCAGATGGAAGAAAGTACACACGGTAGGCTGGATCTTCATCTCTTGCATTTTTTGATATGTCTTCAAGGCATCTCCAATCATTTTGGCCTTTGTGAAGAAGTAGATGGAGGAATTGTACTCATGAACCAAAGAAGGACCCACTTTCTCCTCTTCTCTAATATTTCGAACGACAGACTCAGCTAAATCTGATTTGGAAGTTGATGTTAGCTCTTTCAGATGCACCTTTCCAGCTTCAGATTCAGAAGTATATGAGGAGAAAGCCATCTTGGGGGAAGTATTTAAAACAAGGCCAGTTCTCCTCATTTGTTTTATTAGTGCTTCTGCTTCCCTGAACAACTTCGCTTTGGAATAAGCAGCCAAAAGGGAAATATATGAACTTTCACTGATGGGATATCCTTCTAATTCAAAGTCATCCAAAATGTCATGGGCAGTCTGTAGCCATCCCAAATGAATACAAGCATCAATCACATTGGAACACAGACTGTTATATTCTAATGAACTCCAGTTATTCAGAATGCTAATGAGAAGCTTTGAGAGCTTGCCAATCCTCCCACATCTCTTGTATCCTACGATCAGTTTGGCCAGAGCTTTGTTGCTAAGAAAAAATTTCCCGTTCTTGAACACAACCAGCCCTGGCTTGCTGTCCACTTTACAAATAGAATCTCTCTGTAACTGCTGGGGTAAAAAGTGCAATGTCAATCCCGTACTCATGTTGTGAGATCCAATGGAGACAGTGCATGATATTTGTGGTTCCCTCTTACCCCCTTGAAACAAATTTGACTCGTCATATCTACACAAGTCCAGTATGAGTTTGGACGCAGCATCTATATCACTGAATCTGAAATGCAAGCTTAGCATAAAATCATAAAAGTGCTGATAGTGACAAACTAAATTAACTGGAACCTGATCTATATAATCTTTAAATTTCTTTAACTCGTCCCTCATGGCATTGATTTCATGGATTCGAGAAATAATTATAGCGGTGTGAGCATCAGCTATAACTCCTACTAGTGCCATCAACTCCATAATTTGCTGACCCTTCAAAGATGCTCCAAATCTTACACAAGCATCTAGAACAAGGTTAAAGATCATAGTGTCAGGCTTTTTCAACTCTATGTGAGCTGATTTATGGGCATTTCTATTCAGAAAACAACCACAAATTTCGATCAAGATATTTGATGCTAAATATGTCCCAATTTCTGTCTTCACCATATGTAGAAAAACCATTCCCAACATATCAAGAGATGGCAAACTCCTCTTCTCTAGCATTAGTCGAAGGATGGTTGATGCTGGAACAGGCATTTGAGCCCTCACTGAGGAAAGGGTGAGCTTAGTCATTAGGTCGGGCTGAAGCATTCCTGGTTTCTCTATTGAAATAGAAAGGACAAGATCACATGCCTTACGAAGGCATTTTGAATCAGATGAATAAGATAACTCAGTTATCAGCCCAGCCACAAGAAACGGGCTTGGGAAACCATGGAGGCGCTTGAACTCCTTATAGGTTTCCCAAGCCTTATCCACTTGGTGTTCTCTCAGAGAGCTTTCAAGCTTTCCTAGCAAAATCAAGCGAGATGATTTTTCCTGGTATAACTTCTCCTGCTTAATGCCAATAGAAGAAAACCCTTGGGGAAAGAAATTATATCCATCCAATACCTCAAGCCTCTTCACTTTGCGGATGAAGTCAAAATTTCTGTTGAAATTCAGTCTTAAGGCAGCCTTATGTGTAACTGCTATCAATGATTGCGCCATCAAAATTAGAAAAATCAAGCATGTCTAATTTGTCTAATTTACAATGTTACTGAAATCATTTCGTTTAAAGGAGCTTCCAACATGCCTCTGCAAAGAAAAATCATTCACGATTATTATCTTAATCATTATCCTATTGACAATATGCTAGTGTGAGCCTGCTAAATACACGAACATGCAGCATACAGACAGACAGAGGTACAATTCGATACAGCAAAACGAATTGAGGTCAATTCTAATTACTCGTAAGCAACGATATTCAAATGAGCTAAAGTTCTTATATAGTATGAACCCATATATTACCAACGGCATTCCTCCCCTCAATGACCCTTCCTCACCCACCCCATAAAAACCCAATCTTCACACACGAAGACATGTAGAATCATCATTACTTAACAATAATATTTCCAATAATTAATTTATGGCTACAAAGTGCTTATAGAACAGCAAAATAAACTTATTAAAGTGATCCACGAAGAATAGTGGCTGAATTGAATATTAAGAAGTGAAGAACATCACGTTAATAAGAAATTAAAGAGATGAACCTGAGAGAAATTAGTGCTTTGAGCTCTGAAGGTATCGTCTTGGCTGAATATATAATCGAAGTATCAAATAGTTGGCTGGTTACACAGTCGCTTCTAATTTTGATTGAGCTACAAGACTATAAAGTTTTCACCTTCATATTGCAATTCACAAACTTCTAGGGTTAAAGGATTAACTGCACCCAAACCCTTGTTTCCTCGGTAATTAACAGACGCACTGTATATACTTAACGGCACAATTGTAAAGAAGTTAAAATGTCAAGGAAGAATTTGGGAAATATTTGGACTATCGAAGGTGAATACGAGAATGGCAATTTTCAAAGAGAAGAAAAGAAAAGGCAATTTTCTTGATTTTTTTTTTTTTTT
>CAIGRN010073904.1:0-35554 GCA_903798345.1 Fraxinus anomala
GGGAGTAGCTGTACTCTTTTTTTTCGCTTAAGTTTTATCCCACTGAATTTTTCTAGCAATGTTTTAATAACGCATCATTTATCTTTAATACTCTAAAATAATTAGACTATTTTTCTTTTGTTTAATTTTTTGTCCCATTAAATTTTTATCAAACAATATTTTAACGAGACAGATATTTTGTAATGTGTAGTTCAAGGGAAAGTATTGTAAATGGTAAATTTATTAGTGAATAACAATTGTACCTCCACAACCCTAGAAATTATTACTATTGTATTCTAATCATACCCTATAAATATAGAGATTTGATTCTCATTATAATACACACAAGTTTATTGATTAATATTATCTCCTCTTTTTCTCTCTTTCATAACAAGGATGAAATTTTAAAAACATTATTTAATCTTTTAATAATTGCATTCGACCATATTTGTGATAAATAATATTGTTATTTATTACTAGAAATTGACAGAAAGACAATGATTTGATTTCTTTCACATTTGAGCATTATTACAACAATCTCTAGGGTCTTGTCTCACAAAATTTAAAATACAATTAGTCTTCACGTACAGGAGTGGGTTCACAGGTAAGTCATAGGGTTTTGAATTTCGATGATGTGGCACTGGAACAATTTAAAAAAAAAGGACAACAGCTTTTTCCCAAACAAAACGAGGGAAATCCACAAATTGAGGCATTTCACTTCACTTTTCTACCCTTTTCCCATCTGCTCTGAAGTGGTGAACTCCGGCCGGTGCAGTCAGCTGAGATCGACAAGAGCTGATTTTTGGAGTCGGTCATTGCATCTTCGGCGATGACCATTTTTCCCTCGACCTCGCACCACGTTACTTCTCCGTCGGCCATTTTGAAGCCACCATTGTCCAACACGTTTCTGACGAGGTCTTTGAACCACCGGCGACGCAGCAATGAAGAACACATTTTTCCCAACCAGATTTACCCAAACAACGCAACGGAAAAAAAGGTGTAATTTTAACATTTTCACTTCTCCTTCATGTTTTGGCATTATTTTTTGCTGCCATTTCCATACCTAAATTTGTTGTAGTGAAGAACATTTCCAAGTATGAAGTTTTTTGAATTTTGAATTTGTGTCTGTATGGGCTATTTTCGATTGGTGGGTAATGGTGAAATGGATTCAGTTTCTTTGCTTTTCATTTCCCCATTGTTAATTTTTCAACCCAATGTTTTATTTGTGAACAACGTTCACTACCTTTTCATTGTTTGGATATCCTCTTTATTTGTAAATCATTTTGCTTTCCACTTATGCATGATTAACATGTATGTATCACAACAGGAAAAGAGTTTGTTCTGCATTCATGAGAAAATTTGGTCTCTTCTTCCTCGTTGCAACTTTTTTTTCTCTGCCTTACTAGTTTCTTAACTATGTTCATTTTCTCTCTCTTAATCTCTTGTTTTGGGTAAAATTTCTGCTCTCTTACTTTCCTTGGGACACCATAAATGCACAATTCTATTGAATTCATTATTTGGCCCCTTATAATATTGCATCAGTACGAGTGTGATGGTGGAATTGTCCCAGTGTTCATTTGTTCCTGCAATTAAAAATTCAATTTAGGGATGTAGATGTGGAGTTTGCATCATTTTGCATTTCAATTAATTTGTTTGTTCTCAATCTCATAGGATGAGAGGGGCGAATTATGGAGTTTGTCATAGTTGTAGAAGCAGGACACATTACTTTAGGGATTGCCCGAGAAAAGTTCGATGCTCGTGGTGTCCACGAGGAATTCAAAAATGACTTGGGACGGTCGGAGGAGTATGTCAAAGGAATGGGCTCGACACGACACGTTTAGTAGTTAGTTGTTGAACTACTTGTGTTAGTGTTGTGTTCGTTTTGTATTTGCTTTCGAAATATTGTATGTTGAGAGCAACTAAGTATTTGGCATATGTTTAGAAGAACAACTCTGCACCATTTTATAACTGTTGTTTGTGTTGTATTTATATTCCTTGAAGGCTAAATAGTTTACTCATTTTGTATTCACTTCTGGAACCTTATCTTGTTTGCTGTACGGGAAGTGTTCAACCAACATTAATCTAGGCAAAGATGAATAATCAAATGACAGTCCCCAATTTAACACTCAATGGCAAAACCACAAGAATTTCCACTAAAATTACAACCTTGCACTTTGAAAGAATAGAAAACTGATAAATCTTTAAACATTCTATGAAAACATACACTTGGAAAACCAAATGTAAGCTAAAACTGTCCATTAAGTACAAAAATAGAAAACTACATTCATCATTTCTCTCCCCTGAAATGGTCCAATTCTAAAACTCTCCATCAAGGCAAAATGTAGAACAAAACCACACATGCAGATAAATAATGCATACAAAATCAGCTCGAATGTTAGCTGCAGCTGAATAGCCCAGAATGAAATCAACACATTCAAAAGTTCAAGTGGTTGAATGCTCAAAAGTGAAATCCACAAGCTGTTCATTGTAACTCATGTTGGTTGCCACTGTCAACCTACATTACATAACACCTCGAATAAGGCTTAGAGCAGATGAAATGAATGAACTGGAAATATAAACCCAACAAATGAAAAAAATACATACCAAAAAGGGTTGCGAACATGAGAACGGTGTCAGTGACGAACACTGTACAGAGGCGTCAACATCTAGTACAGCTTCTTCCGCAAAACTATGTCTGCTTCTCGGTCTCCCGCCTTTTCCTGAAGTTGAAGTTGCCTGCATGTACATCGTAAACGTATTAGAATTTAGATTCGAACTCATTTTAAAATAGTAAGCAAATAAAATAAAAAAACCTTTGCTTTCTTTGACGTTGACTCCAACGGTCCTCTTCGTCGAAGTTTCCTAGGCGCAGCCTTCTGTTTTGATGATATGGGATCTAGCACGTTGACTCCGGAATGATTTTGATATTCCAACCCATGAGAGATTACATGATTCGGACGAGAACCACAACTCGACTTGAGCTCCTTCGCCTTATCTTGTATCCACTCTATTAGTGAACAACTCCGCACTTCATCATCCGCGGCAAGGTCAGCCACCTCCGAAAATGCTCGACACATATCGTCATACCTCAACTATGCAGGAGTACTCACCAACCCATCGTAGTGCACCGCGACCCTCATGTGTGCTCTACTAACATCCCTCTTCCATCTCCGCAGTATAAACTTATCCAGCAATAACTTGACATCATTACGAATCAACACAGTGACTGCATGCCTACAAAGTATCCCTCGAAATTCGAATAAGTGGCAACTGCAAACAATGTCACCTATCTCCCTCGTAAATGAGACGAAAAAAATTCTTTTTCGTCCGATGCTCTCCATATAGCAAGAGATCCTCCCGAACCTCGTGAATCGTCCCTGAACATCCCTCTGAAACAGATATGATGTCACAATAAACCTTCCCAATGAACTCATTTTGAACCTCCCTGAACTTTGATATGGTGTAAACTTTTTGAAATTGCTTTTCCATATCAAAATTTGTTACGAACAGTACCATCTGCGATGACTTGAAATAGGCCTAAAACTCCTTCTCTACCTTGTTCCGCATTGCTCTTTCATATTGTTCGACGAATTGCTTCAAAGATGTCTTTGAATGCACGTATCCGTCGAAGAACGCATTCATACTCTCGCTTCGTTGCATTGTCGACATTCTGGCCCAAAATGTGGTTTTCAAAAAGCAAGGAACCCAACGGCCCCTATTTTCAAACAATCCCACCAACCAATCATTGTCATACAACTTGTATGTATCAATCATCGCTCTCTACCTTTCTTCGAACTCTTCAACGATCTGTGAATCGTACACTAATCCATGTATAGTCGAAAAGATTGAAGTCTTATCAACATGATAGCCAAACTTCTCAGGCAACTTCTTCAAGATATGCTACAGACACCACCTATGCTTTGTATGTGGAAATACAATTTGAAATGCATTCCGCATTGCCCTGTCTTGATCAGTGATTATTCCATGCGGTGCTTGACTGTGCATGCACTATAACCATGTCCGGAATAGCCACACAAATGTACCAGTATACTCATTAGATATCAAGCCACAACCGAGCAGTGTTGATTGCCCTTGATGGTTGACGCCAACAAATGGGGCAAACGGCATATCGTACTTATTAGTGAGATATGTCGTATCAAAGGTGACAACATCATCGAACTCTTTATACGTCTGCCTACACCTGTTATCTGCCCATAATACATTCTTAAGCTGGGACTCCTCGTCGAAATCCATACTGAAGTAAAATCCCGAATACCGTGCTTGCATATTCGAAAAATATGCTTGTATTGCGGCGGCGTCTCCCTCTCCGAGTCGTAACCGTCGCACTTGTTCAATATAATTCCGACAATCTTTCTCGACGAAAGTCATAGTCTCATAACCACCTGCTTCAACCATTGAAGAGTTGTAACTTTTGTGCAACGAAATTCCTGCCATATCATTCACTTCAAGCTTTCGTTTGACATTTGCAGTCAACTCTCGATTGCATCGATACAGCCTAGACTTCAAAGGACTCATTTTATGATTGTGCTCTGGGTGGGCTGTATTTACTCTCCATTTTCCATTACTTAATAAAGACGCTGAGACCCTTGCTTTACAATCAGTTTGACTTGTTGGTTGTTGCTTCAAAGAAGTGGCTGTACCGTAATTTCTTCTTCCCTCACGACTACAAGTAAACGTTACATATCTTACAACACCATCATCCCGCTTTTTGGAATTCCGTTTCCTAACTGGAAAACCCACTTCATAAGCATATTTTTTATAAAACTCAAAAGATTTATTTCTTATCATCAAACATCATACCCACCTTTGGCACATTCACACCATCTCCTCCGAACTTATCATTGTTAACTACGTTGGCCTTGTTCATGACATTGTCATCCTCGGATTCAACCAATAAATCACAGTGCTCCTCTTCCAGAATTTTTAATCCTGAGATAAAATAAGCATTACAAAGACATTAACACATAACAGCCAAATAATATGTGTACAATCTCTGTGAAACCAATAATAGACTAAACAAGTAAATAAATCAGTATTTTTACTTCTAAATCAATTGAGTTTATATTCTGAACTTTCAACTGTCTTTTGATACATAATTTGTTCTGCAATCACAAACACAACTAAATGCTATCTTCACAAAGTCCTAAAGACAGTTCATTGTTTCTTCATAAAATGCACTTTTCATACAAAATTCAATCTTCACAAAGACAACATATTGTGTAGACAAATTTCATTACAGCTTCATCCCTACTTTTGGGAGACTAAATTTTGTTTTCAGTAGTTAATCTTGCTTTAAAAAATCACAAGACGTTGTTCATAGGTAAGCCACTACCTAGCTAAGCTCTTAGTAAAAATTTCGAATATACCTTTCCCCGTCAGGTCAATGAGACCTTCCAACTCCATATCTCAAAGAAAACGTCGACGGTGCAAGAGGAAGAACGATGCACCGTCGATCGATTGGTCGGAGATGGAGAAAGGACCGGGCAAATGGTCGGAGATCGATTGGGCGCTGTCGAAGATGCTGGAAATGAAGGCCATTGGGTGAATATGCACCGGCGGTAGGTTGGTCGGAGTTGACTACCTGCGATTTTGAAGGATTACTTTGTGCGTCTTGGTAGAGGGAGGGAGGGAAATCTGAAAGTGAGCTGTGGATTTCCCTCGTTTTGTTTGGGGAAAAGGTGGTCCCTTTTTTTTTTTTTAATTGTTCAAGTGCCACGTCATCGGAATTCAAAACCCTGTGTGAACTCTTTCTGTACGTGAAGACTAATTGTTTAAAATAATAAAAATGTGAAAACTTTGTAAATGTTAGGTAAATATTTTTGTTTAATTTTTCTCACTGAAATTGATAGTTTGAACTTTGAACGCAACGGTATTCAGTCACAATGATCAAAGCAGACACTTCGAAAAATGAAATTCGAATACTAGGAGAAATTTGGGGCTTTGGTCCCCAACTTATGTCACAACTTAATCTCCAATATGTTTTTCTTCGCAACATTATCAGGAACGAATGAGTTTCGATGCACTGGTAATCCTTATTAATTTTTGTCCTAATTTAATCGTTAAACATATTTGTGATTATCAACTTACATGATTTTTAAGGGTGTAAATTAGTGAGACCACTTAACTGTTTTTTCAACGTTAATCTATAGCGATCAAATGGACATAATCTATCATTGGTGATGGAATACCACCCCTCTCACAATAGGGGGCCCACGATTTTTTTATTGAACGTGGACCCCCTATTGTGAGGGGGTGTACATCAGTGTATAAATGGTAAAAATCCAAATTTTAATAGGATGGTTATGATTATATATATATATATATATATATATATATATATATATATGAAATGACCGTTCACTCAGATCACAATATCGAAATCCAAACCACTCAAACCTTGATATTTGCAGTGTAAGAGAGAAATATAATCAACGTGCAGAACCACTCAGACGTTGAAATTTTGTAATTCCAATGATACAAGATTGGCAATATCGTGATTTGTAAACAATTTTATCACGTGTACATATAGTACCGTCCTACCAATTTTATCATGTGTACATATAATATCATCCTACCCAAATATACAACGATAAGTTGTGCTCCAAAACTAATTTGTTGCCCTCAATGTTGTTTTATCATCATCTACTATCATTTCTAAAATATGAAAATTAATTAATCTTGGAACAAAACTAATTAAAGCCATTGACTAAGTTGCCTTCTTGTGACGACTTCTCTAGCCAACCATAATTTCATTGGGATCTCTTATCCCCACCCAAACCCACCCCACCCCCCTCTCCCACATATGCATTATACATACAAAAAACCCATATATATGAACACACATTACACATAGTAAGAAAAGTCAGAACACACAAAAGGCGTTCACAATTAAAATATCTTGAGAGAGACGAAGGGAGTGTGTACAGATCTTGAATGGCTGGCTTGCAGAGATCTGCTATATCATTCAGACGGCAAGGATCCTCGGGATCAGTATGGGAAGACAAATTCTTGAATGAATTGACTCAAATGGCTAATCAAAAAGAAGAAGCTGAAAATAAAGCTCAACAAGAACAAGAAGAAGACAAAGAAGAACCAGCACCAGCACCACCCAAGAATTCATCCAGAACTGCCGGGTTGACGATCGAAAGGAGTCGATCCAACGGCGGAGGAAGGGGATTTCGGACCGGAAGGGTGTCTCCGGCGATAGAGCCGCCGTCTCCCAAGGTTTCGGCTTGTGGGTTTTGCAGTGCATTCGCGAAAAATGACAAGGGCCGCCGGCCACCCAAGTCCGGCAAGCGTAAGATGTAAAATTATGCAAAAGATGGTGTTTTCTGGTGAACTTAAAAATATCAAATTGTCATAGTTTGATGCTTTTTTTCTTGTTATTTATCTTTTCTATGTGTTATCTTTGATATATAGGTTTCAGGAATATATCTTTGGATTTGATCAGTTTGGCTTAATATATATGTGCATAATGTTGTTATCTTGGGATTTAAGGTTTTTGCTGTTTCCAATGTACAAAATCAAAATTTTCCTCCTTGTAATAGACACAAAATTGGCATGAATTTCTAGGATTTTGTCTGAGTAGAAATACAGGGTACGAACAAAGTTGAGAAGAGTCGGGAGGGCGTCCGAGGTGCGGTGACTTGAGTTGTTCGAATTTTGAGTGGGGGCTTCTAGGTGCGATGACTTGAGTTATATGGATTTAGAGATATTGTGACTTGATTAGTTCGAGGTTCAATATGTCGCTGATTTGAATAGTTTAGAATATGAGATGTTCGTGATTTGAATAAATGATTAACCACGGGTACTTGTACGATCGCATCCTCTCCATGTCGGATAGAATGGGGCATTGAAATAGAGGGTATGAACAAAATGAAGGAGCATTCGTCCTTGTGTGTGAGAGAGACAGGGGTTGGGGTTTGGGGTCAATTATAGCATCGTGATAACACATGAGTTTATGTGGCACGTCATTTATTGTTATGTGGATCGGTGATTTGACATAAGTGATTATCTATAGCGTTACTTTCGCATAACAGAGGGATTATGAAGTTGAACAAATATAATGTCTTTTATATTTTTTTGTCTTTCATATTTTTTTCTTCGTGGCGTTGATAAAAGCTAAAGGCTTCAGCTTCAACATGACCGTAAATATGCTTACCTGATTTGCCCACCTACTCACACGACGACACTTATTTTTGTGTCAATTAACCACTCTCTCTCTCTTCGTCTTATAACTAAACTCATCGAAACACGCTATTATTGCAGTCTAATTTTGTATTTATATAGGTAGTTAGGTCACTCAACTATCCCATAAACTACATTGACTGCCATTCGACATGTGTGATTTTTTAAGTAAATTTCAGCAAACTGTATATTAGATCAAGTTTGGCACTAAGTTAACACCATTTGTAATTTCCTATATGAACTTTAAAAGCATGTTCGATGAACCTTAGAAGTATCTTTTTTTTGGGAAGATAGGTACCCATCAGTTTTCCTTGTGGTCACTCCAGTTCGTACCCATCATTTTTCCTTGTGGTCCAATGGCTAAAGCTACGTAGTCAAAACTCAAAAAGTCTCAGCTTAATATCATGTGTCCTTCCATTGAAAGCAAGGCCTCAAAGCTACTGTATCCCTTACATTGATTGCACACAATTTTAGAAAAGGATCGAGACATTTTATGACGAATTAATCAACTTATACAATGATGGTTGACAATGTTTATTGACAATGTTTGATGTGGCAAAATCTGAACAGTTGATTTAAAAAACAGTTTTAGAAATTTTTTGAAATGAAATAAATGTGATAATGCTAAATCATGATTGTCAACAAACATTGTCAATCACCAATGTACATGCAGCATGATTGTTTTATGACACATTCGATAAAGTTTACTCAATGGTAATATATTTAACGAGAATTTAAAAATATTCTTGAGTATCCCCCCGTTTGGTGAAAAATACCAAATGAAACTAGATCATTTTTCTTTTTAATTTATGAAGAATTTTACTTGGATAAACGATTTGACCAACCCTGCTCTTGCTAGAATATTTGTACGTTTAGATGCTACTACCGTACTATCAAGAAGATTAACTGCCAAGAGATTCAATGCCAATCATGCTTCAACCTTGAATCGTCGATGAAGAATATTACGATACTACGAATTAAGTTGAGCAAACTTTTTAACATTACAAAGAGGATCTTCTTCTACCATGGTACAGAACAATAGTCTCATTGAGAAGATAATGAAGGAGGTAAAATATTAGACAACTCGTCCATTTTCTTTTCTTTTGTTTTATTTTTTCACAAGTTATTTTCTACAAATGTATCGTCGTGTTATTATTACTTAACTTCTTTTCTTTCGAAGATGTTAGATATTGTAGTAATTCTATTAAAGCTCAATTCGAAGTTCTTTGAATCACAATACATGCAGTACTCAACCATACATGATTTCTCATACAGAATCTATGTATTTTTTTAATTTTGCATACCAAAAGGGTAAAAAGCACACGCACAATGGCAACAAAGTCAGACAAGAGGTTGGATGTGTCACGGTCAATTTAGCTCCCTGTTCAAAGATCTTTTAAATCGTAAAACATACTATGTGACAGGTGTAATTGAAATGATATGAAAAGATCTTCGATCACTTTATCTAAAATCTTCAATTATTTTCCAACTGTACAACTTGCAGTGCATTCAAACACAATAAATGAGGATGTCAAAAACAAATAAAACCATGCCAAAGTACTAAATCGGTCACAAGGCTCTCAGAGATTTCAGCTTCATTTGCTAATAAAAGCTTTAGTGCCAATCCAAGTCTTTCCTCACTTGGTAATTCACCACAAGAAGAACGGAAAACATTATCTCAAAAGCAGAGACTTTTTATCAATTCATATAACATGCCATCATGTGCAAATTTAGAGTGTATATACCATATAATCATAGATTCCAGCTCAACAAGAGAAGTGGACCTAATGAGTAGTAGTTCATGGCTGTGCAAAACTACCAACAATTTTCTGATGATGTTCATCTCGAAAAAGTTCAGTTTATCACATTTATATTCTCGAAGATTAAATGTAAAGTTAAAAGCGACGTTCCCGCACTACAAAAAGAGCTTGTCTACCTCAATCATGAAATGCAATGCCTTTATTCAATAATATCATAGCTACAGTGGCCGGACGAACTATATGGTCCTCTTTCAAGGACGATGTCAAGTACATATAAATTTTAGATAAAAAGGTTGAAATAATGCATGCACTGAAGCTGTTTCAATCACATTCAAGGAGGTCAAGATGCCCTCAAAAGGAATGCAGCTAATTCATGAATAGTTAAAGCCATTAAATAATTGGTTTCATGATGGTTCATTTGTCTGTCATTCAGGTAACACACAGAACAGGTACACTTGAACTATAAAATTAATCTACATCTCTAGTCCAGGTACCTTGACTATATACACAAGCTTGTCGGCAGGCTACCTTGTGATTGAGGAAAGTGAAGAATGAAGTTGAAGGGACCATGGAAGTCACATATGTTCCCAACAGAGGTACCAAATCTTGATATAGATTACACAAAAAAGAATACTACAATAAAGAACATTCGTTCAAGCATAATATCTGTGATTGATAATGTGTTTAAAGCTCCCCAACCCCACAAGTTCAACACAAGAAAAGATAGGTGGCAAATACAACTAGACATGACATTCGAGATCAGAGACAATTCAGAACTATTGAGGAAAGGAAAAATGATTCATCCCATATGCTATTTATGACACGAGGAACTTCGACCACTTTCTTCAAAACCAAGTTTTAGAAGTATCAAACCCAGTTGGCCAGAGGAAGTATGCAGTTTAATCAGATCTTGTGGGAATTGAAAGTGCACATAAAAAGAATTGTCCTATCCGCATGTGCTAGATAACAAAGACAGAAAAAGATGTTACTACATGAAAGCTTTTAAACAAGTATTCTTAAATTGAGATAAAAAGAGGTTAAAAAGAAGAAAAAAAGCTTTAAAAGATCTAAGCTACAATTAGTCAATAAAATATATAAAAATAGATAAATCCCTCTAGACATGCATGATGCATGGAAAGATTACTTTCTACTGAAACAATACGCCCCAATAACATAAGAAACCCAGCAAAAGAGCTCCAGACACCATCAAATCAAATGACAGCTTCACAAATATTTTCTGGCAAGAGTTCGAACTTTTGTGTCAAAATGCGATGATGTAATGCGGCTTCCAGGTAGATAAAGGGGATTGAGAAGAGTCTGCAATCAAATTTTGATCTAAATTTCAAACCAGCAAACCATCACAAATTAAGAAACTGCGGGAACTTCAGGCCATATAAGAATTACAAAAACAATTCTACAGTTAATTACAGAATTATGAGGTTAAGGAAGTGCAGAGGAGCAATCAATGAACAAGGTTTAATAAACAGGTTGTAGTAGTCTTAAATAACCTTTAAATGGCTGATGGTCATTTAAACGACCACAGTCATAGTTTCAAGCTAACTTTCTCTTCCTGTGTTGTCGTTTCACTGTGTTCATGGCAACATTCTTCAAAACCCACATAAACTTTCAAGAAGAAGAACAAAACACCGCCAAAATCCATGAAACCACCCAACCCACCACCAAAATGGCCACCATCCCGTCTGTTATTCTCCATAACCAGGAATATAAAATAGCAAAAAAAGTCCTCCAGAGAATTACCATCGGACCCTTCATTTTCTGGCAAAAGCACAGTGGAAACAAGAGGAGAAGAGAAGTTTTGTGCATGTTGAGTTTGAGTTTGATTTTGAATTTCAAATGCTGCCTAAATTTCAATGAACATGCCTTGAATTTAAGGGTATTTTGGACAAAACAGTAGTATTTTTGGTCAAAGGCCTAAGACAAAAAGGAATGATTTGGAACGGCCATATTCATTAATTCCCTCGAGGGGATTTTAGTCATGATGCTGGGAAATTTAACTTCAGACATGAATGAATATGTGAAAATCCTAAGAAGCATGGATTCAGATATATAATTCGAATACGATACAATATGGGTATGCCAATATAACTTTAAAAAAAAAATTAGGATACGCGAATACATGCATATATATAAATAGAGGAATGATCTAATGAATACCGGTGCTCATCTTATGTTAAGCACTAATGATGTGTCATATTAATTTATTGGTGGATAATAAATTTAATTCAAATGTCGAGACCTATCAAAATAAGTATCGGTGTTCATTAGATCATATATATATATATATATATATAAAAAATAAAATATTAAAGTATTTTCTCTTAATCCTTAATTATACCAATTTCTTTTACGTTAACATCACTAATATCAGTTTCTTCATTATCATTAAAAATAAAATTATTCAACTCTAACTCATTTAGTGATAGATTAGCAACCTTAAACAGCTCCACAATTTCAAGAGTATCAAATGAGTCACAAGCAATGTTCTACATTTTGGATTATGCTTTTGACTAGAGATTTAATTCTCTTAATAAAAGACGCATGTTGTTATGAATGAAAATCAATTCATTAAATATATATTAGAGTTTGATTATATTAATGCAGAATATATTAACATGATTTTACATGTATTAAACCATTATCTATTACCAAAAATAAAAACATATTTAACAACTATTCATAAGGTTTTACACGTATTAAAAGATTTAATACTATTGTGTATTTCCAATAAAAAGCTCTAGTTGTCAATTACTTTAAAACTCTATGTGTATTTTTAATAAATATTATATATTTTCAATAACTTATTGATAATAAATAGTTATCTATTAAGTAAAAAAACTTTGTCAATAATAATGATCTTTAAAAAAGTTTAAAACCAATAAAATTCTTCTTTACGTGTTCTAACGTAGTCGATATGTATTGGAAATAATTAAAAAACACGTATTTGATACATATCGAAAATTCAAAAAAATATAAAAAATAAAAAATAATTAAAAAACACATATTTAATGCGTATTTGAGCGTATCAAAGAGTATCGAAGCTTGGATATGTATTGGATACTGGTACGTGATGAGTTTACAAGTATCCATGCTTCTTAGGTAAAAATTTTGGGGTATTGAAATGAAGAAGATAATATTATTTTGGACTTCAGTTGATTATGATTTGGTGTTAGCACATACTGACTTCAAGATCATCAACTCTCACCTTACAGCTTTTGGAGAGGAATAAAATTCTCTATTGCTAGGAAGGTGGATAGGTCTTTGGGCAAGGATTACAATGTAATATTCGGTGATAGATTAACTATGCACATAGGCTAGTGTTGATTTAGTTATTAAAAAATGAGCAAAATGAACAAGGAAGTTTAAGATCTTACAATATATGAAGGTATTAAACTCAAATCATAGTATGGAATTATAGGCGACTGATAGAGCATAGATTAAGGTGTAATTCAAAGGACTCAAAAAACCAATTCAACTTTATACCAAGGAGACCTACAATGGAAGCGATTTACCAACTTAGGATAGCCTTAAAGTATAGGAAAAAGAAGCAAAATTTATATATAATTTGAGTGCTAAAGAGATTACAATTTCGATTAGAGTATCAATTCTGATATAGCAATGCGTATGAGTAGTCGAGAGTATGAATTTTAGTGGCACTTACAGTATAGAATTTCCAACAGGTCTACCTTGCATCAAGATTTTGCCTTTAGTTCCTTTTTTTTTTTTTTTCATTAGCAGTAGATAAGCTTAACAAAGTTGAGGTTCCTTCTATGATGCATCGGATATGTGCCCGACACGATGCGCGTCAGATACATTGACACGTGATTTTTCAAAAAAGAATTGACAAGATATATCGCCGACACGTTGATTAAATTCTTTAAAAACTTTCATTTATATAGTATAAATTTAGTTTTATAATTGTTATTAATTTTTTTTATTGAAATCTTTTAAATATGAGTACCTATTTGTTATTTAATAATAATTTTGAGTTAAAGACATATAATACTTCTAGTAAAAAAACAAAAATGATTATGGTAAAGTGTCCGAGGAGTGTTAGTATCGACATGGTAGAGTGTCCTAGTTGAATTGTCCGTAGCTACAGAGGGTTTCCTTGGTTGTTTATAGTGCTATAAGGATTTTCTGAGATAAGATCCCTACAATTGATTAATATACATACTACATGTTATGGTATTTAATATTGGACTCTAAAAGGAAAAGATATATGTAAGATGAATATAGAAGAGATGATGATCTTCACATGAATGTTTGATCATCCTAGAATGAAAAAATTAAGAAATGAGAATATATAGTAACAATTTGAGGTGAATTAAATAGAAAGAATAGATTAAAAGAAAGATGCGCATGGTTTAGGCATGTCTTGCATAGATGTAATCATGTAAAGAAAGCCCTTTCACAAGTTTACCTTTATATATAGCTCATGGACCTCTTGGAAGAAGCTCTTGATTCCATCATCGTTACGAGAATCATGAAGCAGAATCAACCGTGTATGTATGATTGAGGTTAAAGAAAGAAATCATAAATCATTGTACGCTGATAAAGTACAATATTATGAAAAACTTCTATGAAATGATTTATATGAAGGGAAAGCATAAATTCAAAGAATCCACACGTTGGTAGAAAAGTAGGC
Organism: Fraxinus anomala; assembly: GCA_903798345.1. Taxonomy (NCBI): domain Eukaryota; kingdom Viridiplantae; phylum Streptophyta; class Magnoliopsida; order Lamiales; family Oleaceae; genus Fraxinus; species Fraxinus anomala. The sequence goes on from CAIGRN010073904.1 coordinate 14,614, forward strand.
AAGCATGAAACTGGAGTCAAAATGCTCATCTCAGCATTTAGGTAAACCAAATAATATAAAAGATGGAAACATAAAAGACAGATGAAATACAAAAACAGAAGAAAAAGTGACTAAATTTTTGGTAACACGATAACTATGAAACATAACCCATCCTACATTCTCCAAAAGAAAAAACATGAGCTCGGGCTAAAGAAAGATCAGTTTGAGCAGTTAAAATCTAAAATTATAAGCATCTTAATAAATCGAGCAAGCTTTAGAGGAAGAATGTACAGATATGCATAAAACAGATAGGGGCCTGAAAACGAACTTGACTATAGCTCATGCCTAGATTTAGAAGCAGAAATAAGTGTCTTTTGATCTCAACTTTATGGCCCGGATAAAAAATGCAGTAATGATCATGAAAAGAAAAATGACCATAGGACTAAATAAGTCAATTCTTTCAGGAATAGAGCACAGTAGATTGATAAACCAAAACTCAAACATCTTCAAGATTCTACCAATATAGGAAACGCTCTCACAACTTTAAGTACCTGTTTGGACTTAACTCAAATCAACTAAAAACTACATAATACTTTGTGGTGAACTTAAATTTGGAACTTTTTTGTTTGACTAACCTTTCTCAAGTTTGAAAATAATGATACCAAATCCATTTCCAAAACTCTATTGTCATCCAAATATAGATTTTAGAAATGTATATATCAATCTAAAAGAAACACAGGAATCAAAACACCGTAAGGGGGCTGGGGCAAAAACATTCCTTTTAACTCTTATATATTTTTTGAGTTAATAGAAAAATTAAGATACTGAATGAAGTATTAAGTGAAAAAAGCAAACCAACTTTGAAAGAGTGCAGCTAACTGCACTTGCACAACTGGAAACATAGAAGCACATAGCCATATGCTGCATCAGTAATTTGTGTTTCCTTCTTCTTTAATTTCAAAAAGGAGAGTAATACGTTGAAGAAAAAAGAACAAATAAAGGATATGACCTGCAGTCACATATACAGAAACCACCAAATCATTGAATCTGTCGATTGCTTTCAAAAACCTGGTTCACAAAATGATGGTAATCAGTAATTAACACATGTAAAACTAACGGCAATCAATAAACCGAGTAACATCATTTGCATAGAGGTAATTAAGGTTAAATACTCACATAGCACTCGTAGTCCACGCGAGGTCTTGGACAATATCCAACGCAGCATGTAATATAAACTGATGCTGATGCGCTGCATCCTCTTTCTGCAATGTGCGATCAAAGAATTATTAAAAAACGATCATAAGAAGTGTCAAAGAAAACATATTTTGAATGAGGCATACTTTGGGAACAACGCCGACTTCAGCTTCGTAAATCGGAATATCATTTTTGCTTACAATCATGAAACACGCGGTGCTTGCCATTGACTATCACTCGTCTACTACGAGTAGTTTTCACTTTTCACTTCGGATCCCCTGCTTATTTGAGGGAAATATTCAATTTGATCACAAACTTTTCATTGGGAATCTAATTAAACCCTAATGCATAGAAATATAGATAAAAATGAGTCTTTATTGATATGAAGATCGTGCAATAAAATAAATTGAAAACAAGAACCAAAACGACGAAATCAAAAGGGGAAATTGCATGAAATTTTGAGAAGGAAACTAAATCGATACCTTATTGCTGAATCTGGATTGCTGTGCAAGGTGCTGGAGGTAGATTACACCAATTCTTGTAGATTTCTACGCTATTATGTAGATTTGAAAGAGAAGGATTTATGGGGAGAATGGTGTATTGAAGTGGAACCGAATGTGAAAGGAGTGCTGTTGTTTTCTGTTTCTATTACTGCAGTAATTGGGTAAAAATTAAAAACATTGTCAATTACTTTAGGTAAAATTTCATTTTCGTCACCAAATTTTGTTTCTTTTCAAACTAGTCATTTTACTTTCTAAAACGTTTCAGTTACATCAACCAATCAGCTTGTCATCCATTATTTACGGAAATGCCTACGTGGCGTAATGGAAATTGTGCCATGCTACTTGTACAACCGATATTGACAACCTCTCACGTGGGAGAGTCAGCTTTTTTTTTTTCTTTGAATTTTTTAAACATATGGATACCGCACGCATGTGAGAGGTTGTCAACCTTGATTGTACAAATAGAATTTCTCATGAAAATTTGACTCGTCACTTCCCCACCCCCCCCCCCCACAATTAATTAATTAATTTATTAATAGGCACATGTTTAATTTTTATACCACAATCTCTTCAGTAATAATGTATTTTTATTGCAACTGACATTATTTAAGAGATTTCTAATAGCAACATCTCATTTGTTTTCTTTTCTCCCACTTGAGGAGCTCTCTTGCACGCCAATATCCTAATCAAGCAATTTCCATGATTTGTTATGTGGTTCACTTGATTACTGAAATTCGATTTAGCACAGCTTTTAGACGAATGTTATATAAGGGAACAATTTCAAATTCATTTCCTCTTCTATGTGGATAGCATTTACGAGTTTTACCGATCTAAGTTTAAAATCATGATATTGTAGTTCACGAGTTCAGATAATTTTGAATAGCTTGACATCTGATTTGTTAGTGTCAAGAATATTTGACTCCAATATTGTCGAAACCTCTTATTCTCAAGTAAAAATTGAAGTGGTAGTTATCGTAATCTGAAAATAATTTGAATGGAATTCAAAGTCTAGAAATAAGTTAGACGAAATTGCAAACATTTGAAACAAATTACACAAGTGGCTTTAAAAGAATTAAGTTAACGAAAAGATATTCCAGGTCAAATTTTTAGTACGCCACATAAAATTCTACTAACTGGATGACAAACTAACTGGGTGATGCAATTGAAATACTTTAGCAAGTAGTGTGACTAGTTTGAAACGAAAAGAAATTCAGTGACTACTAAGAAATGTTGGCTACAGTACAATGACACCGACGTTTACCAATAAGTAATAACAATGACAATATTATCCTAAATTTCTAAAATATCTCGAAAATACAATAGAAATATATAATTTTGTACGCATATCAATGGATCGATTTTTCTTTTATAAATAAATAAATATAAGTGATGGATAAAATAATAGCACTTGTAAATCCACGAAATGTATGGATATAAAATAATTTGACTATTTGTAAATAGTTCATAAACATTAACCAAACATTTGCTTAAACTTTATACTTCAGTTTCAAGTTATTAACATAATAATATGGATATTTTGATACAAAGTTTTAGTGTCATTTCTATTTGTCGCAAAAATTGAGATCTAGAAGTGTAAATTCAATGTAAAACTACGCAACTAACACGACAAGTCGGATCGTAAGAGGGGACCAAGTTCTGATTTAAAAGACTAGTACAAATAAGTTAGTCTAGATCAACATAATAGCTACTTAAGGCCATGGATAGAAGACCTTCATCGATGTCATGCAAAGTCTACTTGAAAAATTGTCAAAATTTAAGTTTGGCCATTATACATTCTACTCTACAAGTAAAATAAATTAGTGTATTTATAGTGTTTTAAAACTAATTTCGGATGAATGAGAAATTAAGACTAAAGAGCTCTGCTTGAACTTGAAATTGTGGGACTTGAAAATTGGTGGAAAAATAATAACTCATTTGTCCTACATTGGAAGCTAAGTATTCACTTTGTGTAGCTCAAGTTAAGAGACTTGGGTTTAGGATCCAAGGGGTACCAATATTCTTTTGAAAAGGGAGGAGCATGTGTTGGTGGGTTCCAAAAGACTACATGTGAATCGATAGTCCGTTGAATCCGTGATGGGGTCGAGCATGGGTTGAAAGAAATTTGTTGAGACTATGTAAGTCTGTTTAGACCAATTTTTTCTAATAGACGCAACTTTCCTAATATTATAAATTGGCCCCCATATTCCTGCAGCCGTTCCTTTCATCTTGCTTTCAGATTCATTGTACTTTGCATTTTTAAAAATGTATTTTGCATCAATCCATTCTTCATTATGAAAGTACAAAACACATTTCTGGTTCGCTATTTTTTGTGATTTGAAGTGCTTCTACTTTAAGAAGAGATCGTTATATCTTGGGAGAGGATTTTCGTTCATGAGTACTTATGTGAGGGACAAATTCCTCTTATGAACAAATAATTGAACTCTTGTCTCTCATTCAATTGTTTTCTTACTTTTGGATGTTGAGATATTCAAATTTAGGGAGAATCGTCGAGTATCGAGGTAGTGACCTTTATTTGTGAAACCCAACCAAACATAAGCGTGAAAGGAAAGAGTGTTGTACAATCAACTTTAGAATAAACACCTCGATAGGAATGTTCATCTCACAAGACAGAAAATATTTGACTATTAAATGTTGAAAAATAATCAACATAAAAACTCATGATGATTTAATTGATTATGCACACACAAACATTGACCGAGCATTGAATACGTGAGAATTAGTTTTATTTACATTATTTACAAACTTTTTATGAATTATCAAATACTTTCAAATACGTGATGTAAGTTTGGTGAAGTTATTTATGTTGGCTTATAGTTGACTATAACTTTAAAATTTTGATTATAACAAACAAGTTAATCTTGTTTACTAACAAAACAAATTTAAGTAATTATACTTTTTTAAAACACTTAATGATAAATTGATCGATCTTCGTCAAAAGATTAAGACCATCATTACAAATTAGACTCAAATATGGACTCAAATAGAAGGTTAAGATCGGAGTTAAGTTTTTTAAACCTTCAAGACGAGCTTAAAAGTCAAACTTCACATAAAGATCAAGACGAGAGCCTAAGAGCTAAACTTTAAAGAAATATATCAAAGACTAAACTTTTCGGACCAAATGTAAAAGTACTAAAACTTTGATCTTTAGCAATGAATGGTAAAAGCTCAAAAACTATTTTATGCACCAAAAAACATTTTGATATCACTTGCATAAAATGTTTTGATCAAAGGTAAAATTGATTTTCAAAATGATATTAAACTTAGATCATATTTTAAAGCATCATTTACCTTGAAAACTATTGAAAACACTTTTCAAAAGTTCACATTTTTCAAAACATTCGGATCGAACCAAATGGGACCAAGATAAGAAAATCGTTTGGACTAGTCAGTCAACGATAGTCAACCATCCGGAACCGACGGTCAACTGGACATGATCAACCAAAAAATTCAACAGTTAAAAATTTGATCATTTAGAATTTTGACCTTTTTGACCAATGATTATATTTTAAGTCATCCGAACTTGTATCAATAGACCGATTCCTCATCCAAACTCTCATCAAGTTTTGAGAATTCTTCTTTTCTATAAATAGGTTCTCTTTTGCAATCAACATAAGGTCTTTCAAGTGCATTAAAATGGAGAACTATTTTGAGGAAATCTTTAAACTTATATTGCATTTATTTTTCTTCGTCTTCATATTGAAAACTCTGATTGATTGAATCAAAATTTTAATTATCATATTCGTCAAAGTTTCTCACCTAATACTTGAGCTATTATTTATTGCTATTCATTGAAGTATTAGTGTCTTTGGTACTAAATTCATTTGTATTATTTATTAAAAGAGAAGTTTCATTGTAAAATCATTTCTTTAAACTTGTGGATCATATTGAAATCCCTTGAAAGCTCAATATTATATAAGGACCAGTGCTTTTGTTTATAAGTCACCAAAAGTGTTGTAAGAGTTGTGATTGCACTATAAGTCAATCAGTATAGTGAAAAGACTTTACTCATGACGAAGAGTTTGGTAAGTGGGACGTAGATCATTGGTTTGAATCGAACCTCCATAATTATATCGTTTGCATCCTCTATTCTCTTCTCTTTTACTTATTGTTATTTTGGTTAAGTTTATTATTTGATTGATTTACTTGTCCTTAACTTACTTGATTTAAGATTAATTTTTTAAGAAGTTCTTAAAAACAAGTTCACCTTCTTTTGGTTAGTCATTCTTGAGCTATCAATGTGTACAAGAGCAAGGTGCTCACTTTGATATTAAGATTCTACAGTCGTGAGTAATGGTTAACCATAATATTCAAAATTGTTAGATTTTATAGTTTTTGGTAATCATTAGACAAAAATATATTTGTAAAAGAGTTTTAAAAGTCAAGGAGTAAACTGGTAGGTTGTATAGATGGTTTGGGAGTCCTAGTGTTTGGTTATGGAAAAGAAGAAAAAGTTGCCGTATTTCTGCTAGTTTGCTGCCAAGTCGTCCAAAACAGAAACACCTTCGCTAGCTTGTCACTCGCTTGCTGCTGGACTCTTGCTCGAGTGACGGTGTTACCATGAAACCTTAACTTACGTTTTTCGAGAATCCTACATATCTTATACTATCCCAAAACCTATATACTATAAATACCAAGCCTCATTTCGTGAAAACACAAGGTTGAATATTAGTTTATATGAAAGATTTCTTTTATTACATCCCATACATTATTCAAACTCTTTTGATTATATAGATTTGATTCAATCAAAAGCACTGAAAACATCAACTTATATAATCAAAACACCAAAATCCAACTTCCGCATAATCTATCAGAGTTCTAAAGATCAAGGAAGGTGATCGAAATTCAGGTTGAGTGAGAACAGGAGTTCTTAGGTGATCCACATGAGATAAACGATTCCAGAAGGTCGGGAGCTGGTGTAGGAGCACGTAGTCCAGAAAGGCCATGGTGATTACAGTCAGGAGGTCAGAAAGTACAAAGATTTAGTCCATCTGAATAGTGTGTAAGTCTTTATCGTTTATAGTTGATTTTAATGGCTTGGGCTCGAAGTTTTTATCCCACGATGGGTTTTCTCCGTCAACAATTTCGTAGTGTTGTTTATTTTCATGCAATATGAGTCTAGGTAATTTAACATAGGATAGAATTTAACATAGGATAGAATTGCATGTGAATTCATCTAGATAAAATTGATAATTATAATTTGTTGCTGTTATTAATTAACAAGTATAAATTCCGTATACAAACGCCTATTCACCCTCCTTTAGGTGTTAGTTGGGGTCAAACCCATAACTTTCAAGTGGTATCAGATCCTCAATTTGATTCTTGACCCTAACTTAATCTAGATGAGTCAGTCTCTTTCCGTGCATCCATTTTTTATTAAAGCAATTATACATATTGGAAGGTTAGAATGTGAGCCTTTCTTAAGTCTCTGGACAAGCGAATTTAGGTTAGTGTACAAAATGGTTGGACAGTCCACTCAACTACATTTTTAGGTGTAATTACCCCTATCGACATATCCCTTTGGACTAAGGATGAACTAGCTGAGTGTCTGTGTTTGCCAAAGAATGTAGGAGAATATCAATGTGCGATGAAATTACGCGGATTACCAAATTATTAACTATCCATTTTTAGTTTTAACCTTAAGTGCGAAATTGTACAATTAACAAACAACAAATCACTTTTAATTATTTATAGATGATTAAGCATACAATTCAATTATCCTATGTTGGATTGCTGCAGTTTATATTAAAGCAATAAATAACACCAATATTGATGACGGAGAAATCCAACTGGGTAAAAACTCCGGGACTTAGCCAGTTACCTCCACTATAGACAATGTGGGTTACAGTTCAATTTCAAACTAGTTCCACTAGCTGTTGTAAATCCTGTAACTCCAAAATCTGCTGCTCATTTTAGCCTTGCGATATGCTACCGTAGATACTATCTAGCCAACCTACTAAATTTTTCGATCTACCTCCTGTAGCTTCCAAGTTTTGCTGTACTTACAGACTCACAATCTTCTACCAAAATTTGCTGTATCAGTCTTACAATCTTCTGCACACATCTATTCCAAGTGGATACCAGAAATCACCTATTCATATTCTTCTTCATGCGCTTGTAGTCCAACCTCTCTCAACCTCCAGAAACTTCTGAAGTCTAACTAAGAAAGTCCCTTCCTACGGATGTTTAGGAAGTAGGTGTTTTGGATTCTTCAATTTGATATTTTTCCAAAACTTGGTTGCTAGATCTCAAGAATGATATGAATGATTCATCAATGAGTTGTGTTCTTGGATTTCTAAAAAGATGATAAAAATATATTATATCAATGAGGCACAATGAGAGAACTAAAAATTTTTGTGATGTCGCTCGAGCGAGGGGACTTGTCGCTCGAGCCAAAGGTCCGTCGGTCGAGCGAAGCTTAGGCGATAAGCGAGCGACAATGGTTCTGTTTTTGTCGCTCGAGCGATGGCCAGGTGTGAGGCTAGCAAATTTCGACGTCGCTTCTTCCTTGTTTCCAAACTCGAACTCAAACCCTAGACTACCTAACTCAATTATACAAATTGCACCTTAGGTTCTTGATTTTTACAACACGTTACAAATTAGTCATTTGTCCACAGAATCGCCAATACTAAAAAAACCTAACAAACACCCCATTGGCATTCTGTGACAAAACTATACAAATAAAGTTAAGGCAGTAAATTAAATCAAACTATCAAATTGAACTACCCAAGTTGCTCAAGTTCTTCTACTTCTTGCATTCCTTGGTATACCTGTCTCATGAAATAAAAAACTCAATACCCAGTGTAAAAGCACGTGATACAGAAAATCAAAAACTTATGAACATAAATAAGTATGTTAGTTTGAGACGTGATATTAATTTGAGACGTGATATTAATGTCAATCAAAATACCAACCGAAACATTAACATCACAAAATATCAAAACTCAAATAGCTATGCATATGATATGCAATGCAGTTGCAATACACATTCTCCCCCTTACTGCAAACTCTCAATATTTTTATGCAGTAGGTAAATATATCTATGTCTCTTCCCAACGACCCCTAGACATAAAATCTCCTTCTTTGTAAATACTCTCACCCCTTTTTTTCTCATAAATGAAGAAGGGATAAAAAAACTATAACATATAATCACTAAAAAAATGCAGTCGTTAGCATGCATAAATATAATCAATGTACAGTAAACATTCCCATATACTCGGTTCAAGTCAACATGGAGAAAATTGTATAAGTGACACATGTGTCTAAAGTATCACTAATCCTTTATAAGTAGAACTCCACACCTTAATTTTGTGAGAAAGAACATGCTAAACATCTCTGTCAATAAATATATTCACCTACTTATGAAAGTCAAACCATTTACAGCGCATTAGGACCTTTATATAAAAGCTCATTCTGTATTGAAATTTTCTTTTCTTCCCTTAACTTTGAGCATATTTTATTTTCACATATTTCAATATTTTAAGCTCATAATTACTTTTCACATCTTAAGTGTAGGCTCTTCTCCATTAAGCGACAAAAATGACCCATGTAGCGAGCTTTAGGTCGGTTAACCCATGTCAGTTGACCATAGGCACCAAGTTATGAGAAACCACGTAGACTTAATTGCTCGAATCAAATAGGCTCCGAAGAATAATAAAGATATTAAACTTTTTATTATCGAGGATAACTTTGAGTTTAGGTCTAATAAATATGGTCAATTCATATTTAAAGTCAGCTTACTGACATGTGACGACATCTCAAATCTCACATATGCGGTTAAGTCCCATTACAATATGATAGTATGTACAGTGCAGATGGTACATGAAGACACCTATACTAATTACTCCATATCAACCCAAACAAGTAATGAAAACTATGCTACAGCTTATCAATTATGTCCATACACGATCACAACATGCAAGTTTAAAAATGTCATATATGTTGTAATAAAAACTTTCATCATTGTTTATTTTTCAATTTTCCATTTTTTGTATTTATTTTTAAGCGTAAATGCACCAAACACGCAAAAAGTAAAATGTCAAAAACAAAAAAATAAAACAAATGCATGAGTTTTCTACCTAGAAAAAAAAATCAAATATGATGCATGCATATATCAATGTCACATAATGATAAAACACGAGCATGCACAAAAAAAAACATAATCAGTTAGGTATGCAACTACTCTTACCCTTAAGAGCACCGTGATCAATTTCACAATTTTTCAGATCACTTTTCTTCACCCAAACTTGCCTAGTGATACGAATATTTTCGATCATCTGTGTCATTAACTTAATCAATTTACTTACCTGATTAGTAATGAAGTCAATGTGACCAACATAATCTCGATTCTTATTTCTATTTAAGTTCCGATTTCTATTTCTGTTCAGAAAATGATGACACCTAGGTTTTATATGTCCTAATTCTCCACAATTGAAATAAGTAGGAATAAATTTAGGAACAATCTTAGATTTCAAATTCTGAACCTTAGGTGGAGGAAATCTATGTTGTACCGATGATTTCAGTCCTCGAACACCTACATTCTTGGTCGTGTTCCTATTCAATAGCTTGCGACACTTAGGTCTCATATGTCATACCCTACCATAGTCGTGACACGTAGGGATGAACATAGGATCAAAATTATCACCAGCGACTATAAGTAAGGATCCAACATACCCTTATTCTTGGGTTCAGGTTTAGGAATATTCTTGGGTTGATTAGTGGCATGGACAAAAATGGTCTTGAAAGTACTAGCAGCATTCAGATCATTCTCATTATATCGTAAACCTCCCTTATTACCCAAGGGCTTGTTCATCCCTAAGATGTTGTCAAGCTTCTTAGAACCACTAGAGAAAGTAAGAAGTTGAGTACTAGATTTTTCAAGATTGTTCGTGAGGGTTTTAACCTTAGCCTCTAAAGACTCTTTCTCAACCCTTAATTCATTCAAACATTTAGTTGACTCCTCAAGTTTGGCTATAAGGCTCTCTTTTTCTAATTCAAGTGCATTAACCTTTTTAAGCACGGCTTTATTCACCTTCTTAATTTTAAGACTCTTTTCGAATAATTGTTCATTAGCCTCCTAAAGTTCTATATCACACTCAGATCCTAAATCATAAACTGATTGACTAATCTAGATAAAATTTTGGGTCGAGGAACGCTATAAGGCTCTGATACCAATTGAAATTACGCGGATTACCAAATTATTAATTATCCATTTTTAGTTTTGACCTTACGTGCTAAATTGTACAATTAATAGGCAACAAGTCACTGTTAAATGCTTCTATGTGATTAAGCATGCAATTCAATTATCTTATGTTGGATTGCCACAATTTATATGAAAGCAGTAAATAACACCAATATTGATGACAGAGAAACCCTACTGGGCAAAAACTCTGGGACCAAGCTAGTTACCTCCACTATAGACAATGTGGGTTACAGTTCAATTCCAAACTAATTTCACTAGCTGTTGTAAATCCTGCAACTCCAAGATCTGCTGCTCATTCTAACCTTAAGATCTGTTACCGTAGATACTATCTAGCCAACCTGTTAGATTTCTCGATCTACCTCTTGTAACTTCCAAGTTCTGCTGTACTTACAGACTCACAATTTTCTACCAAGATTTGCTGTAGCAGTCTCACAATCTTCCGTAAACGTCTCTTCCAAGTGGATACCCAGGAATCACCTATTCATGTTCTTTTTCCTGTACTTGTAGTCCAACATCTCACAACCTCTAGAAACTTCTAAAATCCAACTGAGAAAGTACCTTCCTACGGATGTTTAGGAAGTAGGTGTTTTGGATTCTTCAATTTGATGTTTTCCCAAAACTTGGTTGCATGATCTCAAGAATGATATGAATGATTCACCAATTAGTTGTATTCTTGGATCTCTCAAAAGATGATAAAAATATGTTATATCAATGAGGCACAATGAGATAACCAGTAATTGTCATGCTGTCGCTTAAGCCAAAGGTCTGTCGCTCGAGCGAAGCCTGGGCGATAAGCGAGCGACAATGGTTCTATTTCTGTCACTCGAGCGATGGCCAGGCGTGAGGCTAGCGAAATTCCGACGTCGCTTCTCCTTGTTTCTAAACTCGAATTCAAACCCTAAACTACCTAACTCAACTATACAAATTGCACCCTAGGTCCTTGACTTTTACAATACGTTACAAATTAGTTATTTGTCCACATAATGGCCAATACTAAAAAAACCTAATATGCGAGACAAGGGATATATTAGAAATCACACATGAGGAAACCAAAACTGTAAGAACTCAAAACTGCAGATGTTGATCATTAGGTTCGAAGAAATAAGAATGAAGGATGATGAATTGTTCGATGATTTCTACGCAAAGTTAAATGACAAAGTGAACTCAAGTTTCAACATAGGTGAAAAAATTCCTGAATCTAAAATTGTTCGAAAAGTCCTTAGATCCTTATCTGAGAAGTTGAGACCTAAGATTTCTACGATTGAAGAGAGCAATGACTTATATACAATTAAGATAAAGGAACTTGTAGGATCCCTCCATACCTACGAACTTACCATATCTCAACCGAAGAAGAATAAGTCCATAGCCTTGAACACCGTTAAGGAAGAACAATATGACTCTATTGTTATTGAGACCCATAGGGATGAGTAGATAGCTTATTTTGTTAAGAAATTCCAAAAAAAATTATGAATAAGAGAAAAACCTCAAGAGAGAAAGAAGGGTGCCCCTAGTATATTCAGGAAAGACATGTGTGACAAGAATAATACTAGGAGTTCTAGTAAGAAATCTCAGTCAGTTAGATGCCATGAATGTTAGGGTTTCAAACACTATAGGAATGAATGCCCTAACTATAAGAAAAACCTAAATAAAGAAAAGGGTAAGGCAATGGCAGTGTCACTAACTGATGATAAATCCAATTCAAGTTGCCAGAGTGAGTCCTCTAGTAGTGAGGATAAAATGGACTATATAGCATTTGCATCCATAGTTAAGAATGATTAAGATAAGGATAATGAGAAGGTTGATGATGTGGAACGTAGTGAGGAGTGTGGGGAAGACTCTGAGGATGATTCAAAAATTCATAAGGCCTATCATTAGTTGTTTAAAGAGAATTTTAGGATAAAGAAGGTAAATAAAGCTGTATTGAAGAAGGTTAATGAAATTGAGTTAGAAAGAGAGATACTCATAGCTGACCTTTAGGATTATACCAAAAGTCATAGTGAGTTAAGACTTGTCAATGAGAACTTCGAGGTCAAAGTTAAAACCCTAACAAGTGATCTAGAGAAATCCAATACTCAACTGCATTCCTTCTTGAGCGGCATTCAGAAACTTGATAATCTCTTAGGGATAAACAAGTTAGCTGAAAATAGGCAATGTCTAGGTATCAGACTAATAATGATACTGCTAATTCATCCAAAACCATTTTTGTCTCAGCCACTAACAGACTTAGGAATGGCCCTATTCCTGAATACAAGGGCAATGACATTTTAGAACAGAAGCTCACTAGACAACGTAGGACCAATCGACCCAGAAACCAATACCACGAGTAATGTAGTTTTGAACCTAAGTTTATTCCTACATGTCACAATTGTGGTGTGCTAGGACACACAAGGTCTAGGTGTCATAAACTGGTGAATAGAGGTAGGAGTCAGGATATCTCTAGTAAGGTTAACTTCCTTGCCAATCTGGTTAGCCACTTAACTGAGATGATGACTCAGTTGACTAGGATTACCTCAACTTCTAAGAAGGTTTGGGTTAAGAAAAATGATCTCCCTAGGTATGAAGAAAAATTGAACTTATGCTAAAATGACTATGTTGTATCTTGATAGTGCATGTTCTAGACATACAATTGGAATGACGGTATAATTACTGTTGGAGATGGTGTTACTAGACCTATCATTGGTAAAGGTACTGTCAATATATCTGGATTAGCTGCTATCTCAAATGTGCTTTATGTAAAGGGTTTAAAATCTAACTTATTAAGCATTAGTCAAATTTGTGATGCAAATTTTGAGGTTAGTTTTGTCCAGAAAATATGTACTATATATGATTCAAACGGTAACGTTGTCCTCGAAGGAGTAAGAACTTCTGACAATTGTTATGGCGTTCTTCCAAATTCCAAATGTGTGCGTAATAGTGCTAAGATTGATATAACTGGAATTTGGCATCAAATGCTTGGTTATATAAACTATAAAGGCTTGTCTAAATTGGTTAAGAAGGGACTTGTGAATGGTTTACCTAAACTTAAAAAAAATTGAAAACACTATCTGTGGACCATGTCAACAAGGTAAACAACTTAGAGTAAATCATGAGCAAACCTCTAGCATCTTGACAAATAGACCCTTAGAATTACTCTATATGGACTTAATGGGACCATCTAGGATTGACAACCTTGATGGTAATCGCTATTTTTGGTTGTGATTGATGAGTTTCTAGGTTCACATAGATTGAGTTGTTGAGAGAAAAATCTGAAGTATTCAATCTAGTAAGTACTAGTGTAAGAGATTTCGAACTGAGAAAGATTCCACCATAACTAGAATCCGGAGTGATCATGGAAAAAGAGTTTAAAAACTCTAGCCTTGAAAATTTTTGCTTGGAGGAGAGAATCCACCAAGAATTCTCTTCACCGATGACTCCACAACAAAATGGAGTAGTTGAGAGGAAAAATCATGTATTTCAAGAAATGGATAGAGCCATGCTTTATGGTAATGGCTTAGCAATGCATTTTTGGAGTGAAGCCATTAACACTACTTGTCACATAGTGAATATAATTTATCTTATACCTAAGACTAAACAGACATCCTATGAGATTTGGAAGGGTAAAAAGACTAATGTCAAATATTTTCGAGTGTTTGGTAGCAAGTGCTACATTCTGAGAAATAGAGAAAACATAAGAAAGTTTGACACTAAGAGTAATGAAGGAATTTTTCTAGGATACTCAAGGAACAGTAGAGCCTATCAAGTGTACAATTCGCGTACATGAGTTGTGATGGAGTTCATAAATGTTGTGATTGATGATGCCTTTAGTGAGGGGGAGATTGAGGGAAATTGGGATGTGTTAGATCACACTAGCTTAGATCATATCAAGGTGACTGAGCCTAAAGAAAAATCAATTCCTGAAACTCCACACTCACCAAAAGGTCTAGTAAACCATTTCCTAGTAAAGCTTCAATACTTCCTGTGGAACGTTCACCTAGCGATAAATCCAAACCTCCAAAGGAACATTTATCTAGAGTTAAATCTAATCATTCTAAAGTCAACATAATGAGGAATTTAGAAAAAAGGTATGAGACTCCACAAAAGGGTTTTAAATAACTTGATATTTGCTAGTTATGTATCCTAAATTGAGTCTATAAATGTTGGGTAAATGCAATACATGAGGAGTTAAACCAATTTGTGAGAAATAAAGTTTGTGTCTAGTACCTAGACCGGATAATTGTAAAATTATTGAGACTAAGTGGATATTTAAGAATAAGACCAATGATCAAAGTACCATAACTAGAAATAAGACTAGGTTAGTTGCCCAGGGATACTCACAGGTTGAAGGGGTTGATTTTGACGAGACATTTGCTCTTGTGGCTCGTCTTGAATCCATGAGAATTCTTCTTGTTGTTGTTTGTACCTTAGGGAAAATTTTATCATATTGATGTCAAAAGTATCTTCTTGAATGGAATATTTCAAGAAAAGGCCTATGTTTAACAATCTAAGGATTTATCAATCCTAAATTTCCATATTATGTCTATAAATTGAATAAAGCTTTATATGGTCTTAAACGAGCTCTTAGAGCTTGGTATGATAGACTTACTGCATATCTTATGGAATATGGNAGTCTATGTTGAATAACCATTCAGTTTTGCAAATCATAAGTTTCCAAATCATGTATTTAAACTTAGAAAAGTTGTTTACATCCTCATACAAGCTCCTAGAGCTTGGTATGAACGTTTGAGCAAATTTCTTCTTTCTAATGGTTACTCTATTTGAAAAGTGGACACTACTCTTTTTATCAAAACCCAAAAAAAGATATGCTCATTCTTCAAATTTATGTTGATGACATTATTTTTTGTTCTCCCATTGACTCTCTTGCTCATGAATTCATTGAATGCATAAACCAAGAATTTGAGATGAGCAAAATTGGAGAATTAAGTTACTTTCTTAGTTTCCAAGTAAAGCAAACTGGTGATGGGTTGTTTATATTTTTATCAAAGTACGCTAAAGACTTTGTCAAGAGATTTGGACTTAATAGCTAGAAACACACCAGAACACCTATGAGCACAAATGTTAAGTTAGGTCATGATCCCACGGGTAAGAGTGTCAATCAGGCACTATATAGAAGTATGATTGGTAGTTTACTCTATCTTACTGCAAGTAGACCTG
Source organism: Fraxinus anomala (assembly GCA_903798345.1). Lineage (NCBI taxonomy): Eukaryota > Viridiplantae > Streptophyta > Magnoliopsida > Lamiales > Oleaceae > Fraxinus > Fraxinus anomala. Next base: position 30,661 of record CAIGRN010073904.1, read on the forward strand.
ACATAGCATTTAGTGTTGGAGTTTGTGAAAGATTTCAGGTTGATCCTAAGAAATCCCATTTGAGCATATTATTCGATATGTTAATGGTACTATAGATCATGGAATCTTGTACTCTAGAGATTCTAATCTGGATTTTGCCGATTATTTCGATACTGATTGGACTGGTAATACCGATGATAGAAAAAACAATTTAGGAGGCTATTTTTATGTTTGTACTAATCTTGTATTATCCACAGCAAAGGCCGAATATATATTTGCGGGAAGTTGTTTCACTTAACTGTTTTGAATGAAGCAGATGTTGAGTTGATTATGGATTTGAACAGGCTACTATGACTGTGTTTTATGATAACACAAGTGCCATGAATATTTTCAAAAATCCAGTTCAACATTCTTGGACCAAACATATTGATATAAGACATCACTTTTATTCGAGAGCTTGTAGAGACTCGTGTTCTAATTCAGGAATACATCTCTACAGAGAATCAATTAATTGACCTATTTACCAAGCCCTAAGATGGTCTTAGGTTTGAATCTATTAGGAAAGCTACTTGTGTTTGTGTACCTCTTTGATTAGGTACTTAGGTTCATGCATGTACACTTCATAGAGTTCATTCGTTCCTACATGTATCTCATTCTCTATATTCATTATGTTTGATTTAATTCATTTATTTAAAAAAAGAGGGAGAATATTTTTCTTAAGGTACTTGACATTGTATGGTGTACTTGAATATGCTATTGTGATCGAGTATGCATACATTTGATGTGATAAGTGTATTTTATACACTTATTCGGGGTCTAAAATATCGATATTTGATAGTTCTTTTGATAAAATATATCCTAAATTGCTGTATTTTATGTTATATAGGTAAAAATCAATGGTTGAACATGGAATTGAAAGAAAGCAGCGAAAATTGGTAAATAAAAAAAACAGAATCCAAAGTCTGAGGATCAAGCGAAAATTGGTGAAAAAAATGCATAATCCAAAGTTTGCGGACCAAATTGCACATTCAATAGTTGATTCGGAACATAAGAAGATACTTTGAAGATTGTTAGGAGACAATTGATGAGGGGAACGATGGAGATGATGCTACTACTAATTAGTTGTTCGGTAGCCATTTGTCAATTGTGATAAAGATGGGGAATAGGTAGGTAGAGATGTAGATGTATATTTTAAATGTTCAATATTTTTGTCTAGATGTTTATATTTCCTGCTTAGCTGGATTAAGTTTTGATATTTAGTGATATCGATGTTTGTTTTTAGTGTATTGATTAACATTGATATTGTATCTTAATTTAGCTAGCATGATTTTGAGCTTATTGATAACTATTTCAACAATTTTTATTTCTTTTATTGTTTCACGTGGTTTTACACTTGGTATTTAAGTTGTTATTTCAAGAAACATGTTTGACAAGAAAAGAAAAAGCAAGCTTCAGTTGAGTCAGTCGGTTTTGGGTAGTTTAGTTTGATTTTCCTTGATTTGTAATATATGTTTTTGTCACAGAATGCCAAATGGGAGTGTTTAGGTTTTATAGTTTTTTGGAAATCTTTAGACAAAACATAGTTGTAAAAGAGTTTTAAAAGCCAGGGAGTAAATTGGTAGGTTGCATAGATGGTTGGAGAGTCATTGTGTTCGGTTATGGAACAAGAAGAAAAAGTTGTCGTATTTCTACTAGCCTACTGCCAAGTTGTTGCTCGAGCGTCCAAAACAAAAACAACTTCGCTAGCCTATCACTATCATGTCGATCGAGCAGAGCACCTATTGCTCGCCTACCATTGGACTCTCGTTCGAGCGACGATGTTACCATGAAACACTAATTTACGTTTTTCGAGAATCCTACATATCCTATACTACCCAAAAACCTATATACTATAAATACCAAGCCTCATTTTGTGAAAACACAAGTTTGAATATTAGTTTATATGAGAGATTTCTTTTATCACATCCTATACATTATTCAAACTCTTTTGATTCAACCAAAAGCATTGAAGATCAAAACACCAAAACCCAACTTCTGCATAATCTATCAAAGTTATGAAGATCAAGGAAGGTGACCGGAGTATTAATTGAAGGAGAATAGGAGTTCTCAGGTGATCTACAGGAGATAAACGATTCCAAAAGGCCGGGAGCTAGTGCAGGAGCATGCAATCTTGGGGGGCCGTGGTGATTATAGTCAGTATGTTAGAAAGTACTAAGGCCCTGTTTGATACTACTTTTTTTCCATGGCATTGGAAATTAAATTCCATCTTTTTCAAAAAATGCATGTTTGATTGGCAATATTTTCTAATCTAATCATTTTCTTGGTTTCCAGCCATGCGCCCATCTTTCCATGTTTTTGATGAAAACCAATTCTCATTCTTTTGGTGAGCATTTGGTTTCCAGCCTGCCCTTTTTTTTTAACCTTGTTTTTTTGGCAATTAGAACAAATTTTATAGTTAATTGTAAAAACTTTTTTCACTTTAATGGATAATTTTCATGTAAAACGAAGTTAAATGAATAATAAATTTTGATGAAAAAAATGATTTTTTAGAAAATAATTTTTTTTTTTTTTTTTTTTACTTTTTGGCAATGGATACAAATTTATAACTAATTGTGGAAACAATTATCACTTTAATGGACAATTTTAATGTAAAATAAAGCCAAACGAACACAAAAAATCCAAAATTTTAAAATTTTTCAGATGAAAAATTATACCAATCAAACACACTTAATTAACAATTCCCTGAAAAACAAGTTCTATGCAATTATTTTCTTTGGAATTCATTTTCTTTCNAAAATCCAAAATTTTAAAATTTTTCAGATGAAAAATTATACCAATCAAACACACTTAATTAACAATTCCCTGAAAAACAAGTTCTATGCAATTATTTTCTTTGGAATTCATTTTCTTTCCACCCATTTTCCACCCTTACAATCAAACGGACCCTAAGGTTTAGTCAGTCTGAACAGTCTGCAAGGTTTTATCGTTTATAGTGGATTTTACTGGCTTGGGCCAGGAGTTTTTATCCCGCGAGGGGTTTTATCCGTTAATAATTTTGTGATGTTTATTTTCATGCAATACATCAACTGTGGTAATTCAACATATGATAGAATTGCATGTGAATTCATCTAGATAAAATTGATAATTATAATTTGCTACTTAATTAACAAATATAAATTCCGCATACAAACACCTATTCACCCCCTCTAGGTGTTAGTTGGGGTCAAACTCATAACTTTCAAAAATCTTGAGGGCTATTATACAAATTGTCATCATGTCTTTGATGACTCTTGTTATAACTATTGAAAGATTGGAATGATTATATATATTCAATCAATAAAATATAATATTTGGGAGGTTATTTAATTTGGTCATTTATGAGCCTACAAAAGTTATTAAGGTTCATGATAAACCGGGTCAAACAATTTCAAAATTTAGAGAGGGGCGCGATGAAGAAAGATAAACGAAAATTATCTTTAAATGTTAGAGTAAAAAATCTACTTTATTGTACATTAGATAAAAATGAATTTAATCGTTTTTGCACAATTCCATTTATGATATATGGCATGCATTAGAAATCACTCACATGTATACTAGTAAAGTAAAAGAAACTGAGATCAATCTTTCGATTAAAGATCTAGAAAATTTCTTTACAGAAAAAATGAACACATTGTTGATATGATTACTCATTTTATTGATATTATAAATTGTCTCAAAATCTTTGATCGAAAATTTAATTACGGTGAACTTGTAAGTACAATTTGACCAAGTTTTTGGTTGTTTTATGTTGCTAATATGATTGACGGACTCTACTTGCTTAACTCCATGGATATCCATGCATTTTATACCCTATTTTTATCATTTTATATCATCTACTATTCATAATTCGAAGTTGAGTATATTCTTTTCTTAGGGGGCATTACATTTATGATCCCACAAAGAATGAAAATAAAATCCTCCGATGACCCAAATATTTTTATGCTTGCAGAGGAAATTTTTTTTACTTATTTACTCACGTTTGTTTCTTGACATACTTGCACGGCAATGTGATTCTAGCTGGATTGATCAAGAAGCCACCAATTTACTCTTGTACTTTTATGTTTTTCTGTATTCCCATGTCAATAGGGACTTTTTCAAGGTCCCTCTTAATTAGGTCAAGTGAGACGTCGAAAGAAGAACTATTTTGAAGGTTAGTTCCTCTATTTATGGCCCGACTACATATTTATGCTTTTCACGGCATTACATCTCTATATACTTCTGAAAGCAACTAAAATATCTACTTTTAAGTATGGCAGAACATTTTGTAACGTTTGGAGCATATCATCCATCGACGTGAATATTTTAAGCTCAAACTTAAGTTTTTGATGGATATGCTGCTAATTATTATTTGTTTTTCCTCTTCGGATCACGTAATTGCAGATAGCCATGGTAGAGGGACAACAAACTTTTGTAAACTTCGGGAAAAGTGCACAAGAACTTATGCTATTTTACATCATTTGTTGTAATATTTTAGGCCTTCATGTTTTACACTAATCTTCTCTCAATAAGATATTTGACATGCTGGTATGTATTTTCTTTCATCTTTTGCTACTTGAGTTTTCAAATTGATATTTATGTTGTTGTATTATGCAGAAGTTGAAGCCTCGTACTATAAAGAAGGATATCAACCCTGAATGGAATGAGATATGACACTTGTAGTTTGGCCATTTCAATTAATTTACATCATCTTCTTTGTTGTGGTGTGACTTTAAATTCCATGTAATTTTGTGTTTGGTTGAATAGAAGAAGTTTAAGGAATTTTGGTTTTGAGAGTCCTAATTAATGGAGATCAAATTTCATCACGGATTGGGAGTTTGGCTCGAAAAAAGACTTTGGGATGAAGAAAAATACATTGGAGGCATAATTACCGAAAGTG
>CAIGRN010073913.1:0-18938 GCA_903798345.1 Fraxinus anomala
ATGATTCTAAGCCTATTACTTTGTCTCTTACTTGTCATTTTAAGTTGAGTAAAGAATAGTATCCACAAGATGAATCTGATATCAAATACATACAAAAAGTGCCTTACGCTAATGTTGTTGGATCTGTTATGTATACTATGGTGTGTACTAAACCTGATGTTGCACATACTATTAGCATTCTGAATAGGTTTATGGCAAACCCAGGTCCTGAACATTGACTTCTTTAAAATGGTTTTTAAGATACTTAAAAGGTTTTGCAGATTTAGGTTTGCATTTTAAATTTTGTAAAGAGAAAGTTGTGTTAAAAGGATATGTAGATTCTGATTATACTAGTAATATGAATAATAGGAAATCAACAACTGCATATATATTTACTTTGTGTGGAACTTGCATAAGTTGGAAGTCTCAATTGCAGTCTATTGTTACCTTATCTACTATAGAAACTGAATATGTAGCTGCTACTGAAGCTATTAAAGAGTCTTTTTGGCTTAAAGGCTTGTTGTGTGAACTAAATGAATTGCATGATCATGTTGTGGTTTATTGTAATAGTCAAAGTGCTATTCATTTGTATAAAAATCATGTTTTTCATGATATGACTAAACATATAGATGTTATGATGCATTTCATTAGAGATATAGTTCATAAAGAGTCCATATTACTTGAAAAAATCCCTACACAATTTAATTCTGCTGATATGGGAACAAATGCAATTCTTCTTACCAAATTTAAATCATGTTTACAATTCTAAGAATTGATACGGGGTGAATTTGTATTTCTGCAGATGCTGGCTTTCTTGGTGTTGGTGTTGATAAACATTAATGTGTTTGGTTCTTTATAATATTGATATCAAGGGGGAGATTTGTTGGATTGTGATGCCATTTTTGTTATTTACTTTCTAACAGTTTAGGTTATGATGAAAATATGGGTTTGGCCTATATTCCTAGAAATATTAATTTCAACCATTGCCCGATAACACAAAGAGATCGGCCCAAAACCCGGCCCAATCTATTCCCACTTGAGCTGCTCTGGACCATTGATTCCTTGGTTGATCTAACGACTGATGCTTGATATTATATATACCAGCTGAAGTTTCATTTGAGGGATAACTTTTCACTTGTTCTCTCCTTCACGTTTGGGAAGCTTTTGGGCTTTTCTGGACTTAGTGTTCTTCGTGTTCTCTTTTCTCGTTTCTTAGTGATACTTTGTGTATGGATTTAAACCTCTGATTTTAATCTTCAATCTTTGTGGTTGATGCCTTTGTGGTTCTTCGAGAGAGCATTTTTCTGTTGATTTTGGTCGTGTGTTTCTTCGAGCCATTGAGTAACCATTTTGGTGAATAGATTAGAGGTTTGGTGTGTTTGAGGTCGTTTCTTTGTACAAAAGGGTACAATGAATGTTTTTGAGCTCTAAATGAAATAAGAATTCATTTCTTGTTTGTGCGATGTCTTCTTTGTAATTGTGTTATTGTGCTTCCGTTGTGAATTTGACTTTACATTGTTAACTTTGCGGAATACAACCCTAGAATTTGTAAACTTTGCGTAATATCCCCTCACCTAGTCACCTTTCTAAAAACTGCTTAATCGAACTAGCAAAATCAGAAAAACTAGCAAGAGCAAAATAACTAGCAGAATTAGAATAAACCGAAAAGTATACAAAAAATAGCCTACTAAACTTACAAGCTATTCAAAACCTACGTGTTACAATCTATCTAAAAAGACATTCGAGAAAATTCAAATAAAATCTATCCAAAAAAATTTCAACAAATTAATTTGCGTCCAGTGGTTGTCTTCCGGTGCAACTCTACATCGCCATAGTGGTGCCTAACGGGTCGAACGGCTCGTCGGCTAGGTCACTCAACTCGTGAAAAGTCGGCTCGTGAACGGTTGACAAGCCCGAGCACGAGCCGAGCCCGCTTGGCTCGCCCACGGACGAGCGGCTCATGGGAGAGCCAACGAGCTCATTCACGAGCCGAGCTCGTGGACTCGTCTTGGCGACGGGTTAATTTTTTATTTTTCTAAAAAAGGGTTTATCTTTTAAAAAAAAATTTTACAAGATGGCAAGCTGAAGCTCGGCTCGGCTCACGAGCCACGAGCTCACAACAAAGCCGAACTTGACCCACGAGCTCGTGTGCATACGGGTCGGGCCGGGCCCAGCCAAGCCGAGACATCTCTACATCGCCATTACCATTTCCTTTCTTGAGAGTGAGGAATGATGAGATGAAAAAGTCCTTGATGACTATTGATTTGACCTGTAAAAGGCATTTTAATGAAGAAACTAATGGAAATTAACAGCCGGGGACAAGGGTATTACACAAGGTTTGTCCAATCAGAAGAGATTTTACACCAAAATGAAAAGTTAAGAGAAGTATTGCACCAATTATCCAATAATTAACCTTTTAAAATTGTGTGCATGGCTGCAAAAGCAGTCACTTAGGCAAGCCAATGAGTGGCTTACTTGTGGCCCGACCATCAGTGGCTAGCTGGCAAACAACTCGCATGAAAATTTTTGGACTTGGCTCCCACTCGCACCCGTTGCCATCTCTCAATGGAAGTGGTCATTAGGGACCATTTGGATTTTCTTATTGTGAAGAGGGCGAGTGACTACATGGCCCTTGCATTGCAGAATGGACTCCGGTTTGCCAAGGCCAATGGCCTTCAAGTTGGTGTCTCAGAATGATGCTCAACAAGTTCGTGTCTCAGAATGATGCTCAACGGGTAGTTTCTGTATGAGTGAAGCGCTAAAGAAACTATCCATATACTCCCCAATCAGCAGAAACAAAAAGCATTTGCAGTATTCTTTCTGATTATCCATGATTTACACTGTTCAGTATCAATGGCACATTACAATCGTTTACACAGAAGGAATAACAATTCCAGNAAACAAAAAGCATTTGCAGTATTCTTTCTGATTATCCATGATTTACACTGTTCAGTATCAATGGCACATTACAATCGTTTACACAGAAGGAATAACAATTCCAGCACGTCTTATAGAGAGGGAAACATGTTTAAATCATACAAATCAAAACCCAGCATTTAAATTTGTTACAAACAAAAAGGAAAATTCGTGAAAGAATGCTAGACCAAGTTGGCAGTGCTTCAGATCTATTACTTCTTACTCCTCATGAATTGATCCCAAATTCGGTTATGCTTTCAAGTTAACTACTTCAGCCCCACCGAAACAGTAATTGCAGCAACAGCAGGGATAGCTACTAGACTCGGTGCTGCCAGAAGTACAATTAACATTGCTTTACGACTCTGATGAACCATCTTCCCCGACCAGGGGCAGCCCAAATATTCTGAGGTTTCTATCCATAGATCCCACAGCTATATAGTTTGCATCTGGACCAAACTTTACACATGTTGCTTTACCTGCATTCACGAAGGTGATTATAACCTCCAGAGTTTGAGCAATTTCTTGCACCACAGCAGAGAAAAAGACTAGCATACTGGGACGTAATATTAGACCATACCGGAGAATATAGTTAACAAGACATTCTTAACACCATTCAGTGTTGTCTAACTCATCTTACCAAACATGCGATTGTGTTAAATGCCAAGTCTGTGAGGTGCAAAAAGTCATTGGTACAGAATGAGAGGATCTAACCTGTGCCTGACAAGTCAGGGAAGGTTTTGATGCAGTTCCATTCAGACTTGACATTGGCAACTTGATAAACTCTGCCATACCACACAACACAGACATTAGCTTTTAAGATCACAACAAAGGCTGACATGTACAGTGATAAAATGACTAGCAATCCTCATATGAGTACGGCGAGAACATATATAATCCCAAGTTATTGGGATATTCAAAGATGGGACGAGAAATGGAAATAATGAACAATGATATTGATATACTTTACCCATGACTAAACCAACATAAGTTTTATTTGAAATATTACCGTATATCTGAGCCTCCAAGCGCAAGGTAACTTCCACTATGGTCAAATTCAACTGCAAAGTCGGAAAAAAAGGTGAGCATCAGATTTTCAGGGGAAAAAATCCATAAAAATGAACATCTGGTGCAAGTAGAAAATTACAGCTGGAATAACTTGTGAGGATATCTTCTCTTTCTTTTATTTACTATATAAATATGGGGAGCATTCCTTCTACCAATGTTTTTGACAGATAATTTTGACAAATACTCTTAAACCCTTAAATTGAATAAAATCTAATGGTTTCAATCAATTATACTAAAATCCTTAAAAAAATTATACCCCCACATCCAAACATACAATAATTACCTTTTAAAAATCACCAATTACCATTTTCAGAGGAAAAGTGAGATAAGAGAATCATTATCCCGATTCTTCTTCGCAGATCGACTTCATCCATCATCTCCTATCTAATCATAATAGGAACTTAATGAATAGTCGATCGCCTATCTCTTATTCATCTATCATCTCCTATCCAGAAAAAATAGGAACTTACCTGGATAGGAGATGATAGATGAATAGGAGATACAAGATCGGCTATTTTTTTTAAACCGAATTATGGTTCATCTCTTTTAAAACTTAATGATTGGATGCCAATCTATAGAGAAGAAGCGGGATGATGGTTTCTTTCTTTCTTTCTTTTTTTCTAGAAAAAAAGGTTCTTTAGATGGTAATTGACGATTTTTAAAAGGTTAATTATTGAATGTTTGGACGTGAGGATAAAATTTTTTAAGAATTTTAGTATAACTGATTGAGACCATTAGATTAGATTCAATTTAAGGATCAGATTATTTGTCAAAATTATATGTCATAAACATTGGTAGAGGGAACGCTCCCCTATAAATATAAAGCATGGTTAAATGTGCAAATTTCAACCACCAGCCAAACAGAGAAAAGATTGTATTGTTTGTTTCTTTTATTTTCTGAAACTAGAATAACATCAAAGACATGCTCTTGACCTGTCCCATAACGTATTAGATGGCTGTCTAGCAATGCCTTACAAATACTGCTGATAATCAAGAACAGGAGACCACAACTTTCTAGAAGTTTTGCTCTCACAAGCCACAATCTAGACAAAGCTAAACATAAGTATATGCTAGACATGAAAAAGGTAAAAGCACCTGATTGTGTCGGTGTATTTTCATCATAAGGAGTAAAAGTCCTAAAGTTCTTCAATTTGCGCAGATCCCAAAGCTTAACACCATCTTGAGCAGCAGTCTGGAAAAATTGGAAATCAATCAGACAATGGAATTTTATCATTTTCAGCCACGCTGATTTTGTTACTTTTAGAAGAAAACCTACAGCTAGGAAGTAACCGTTCTCTGAAAATGAAATTGCAGTAACTGCCCCAACATGCCCATCAAATCTCGCAACATTTGCCTGCACAAATAATAAATAAATAAATAACATAAATAAATCAGACTACCTAGGAAATAGAAAGAAACAGAAGATAAAGTTCAATTTGATCATGAGAAGTACGGCCACACCTGAGTTTTCACGTCCCAGATCTTAACAAGAGACCCAGAGGTACCGGTTCCGAGGATGAGACCATCAGGGTGAAAAGATGCAGATGTGTAGCCTTCAGAAGATTCCGAAGTGTCTTCAACCTGCAAAATAACTTATAAATGCCCTAAACCAGAAGTAACAGAGCTATACCCAGATAATCATTAGAGTTAGTACACAGATGCATGTAAGAACAGAGAGGGTTGAGACCTGAGCAAGACATAAACCAGAAGAAAGTTCATAGAAGCACCACGTGTTATCAAGAGAAGCTGTCACGCAGTAGTTATTGGTGGCATGGACTGTAACAGCTTGCACCTGTAATGATTGACAACTATGTTAGACTTGAATTAGGTGAGATACACAAACAAATTTGAACTCTCATAGATTAGCACTAAAAGAATATCTAAGTATGCTTATAACAATGTTCTAATTTGTTAAAGACAAAATGAGATCTCAGATTTGCCATCAATTCAGCAAGAGAATAAAGGAAAAGAAACCTGAGTGGCAGCATCCACAAATAAGAACTGAGCACAACTGTATAAAGGAGACAACCCAATAGAACAAAGGCAACAAGGAACAAGCAAGATATATTGAAACCAATTTCCTTTTGTGAAAAGATTACTCCTTGCCAGGTCTTCCTAACACTTGCTCCGGTTCCCCCTCTCAATTACTTCACCCAAGGTGAGCATTTTTGTACAGTGGGTTTATGTGAAAAATTGCTGGACTTCACAATATGTCAAGCACCCAAATGGCTGCATATATGTAGAAATGAATCTAAACTAACATGAGTCAATCTAAATGAAAGCAGCCCAGTGTAATCTAATCCTTGTCAAACATTGTATCACAGCAGGCAAAGGTCATGCGCTCAAGTCTCAATCCCACCCAGCTATGAAAATTGTGCACATATCATCCCTTTGACAAATAAGTGAATTGGCTTGCACATGATGAAAATATTAAAAAAAATAAAATTGTCTCATCTCTAAAAGCTTAAGCTCTTAGAAAAGATGGCTCAAAACTGGAGATATCTGGAGATGTCCATGCAACACACATTCAGAGTCAGAAAAGGCAAGAGTTGAATACCTCAGCATTATGATCCTTCAAAATATGTCTGCAATCATAATTTCCATCTTCAGATCCTTTCCAGACTCGAACTGTCTGCAAAGAGCAGAACACGAGTATTGGATTTAAAGCAACCAACTAATTTTAAATACATCAAAGTATATGGCCATAAATAAGCAAATTGAAATAAAACCTTGTGATCATTACTTTTTATATTACAGACAATAGCAATCATAAAGTGCAACTAAAAATCAACCAATATTGACATATTACATGTTTGGTTGGTTGAATCGTTTTTGCTAAGAATCATGCTTTTCTTTCTTTTTTTTTCCCTCCTGTCTAATTTAGTCCTCATATATACTAGTTGATGTTGCATCAAAGATCTGAGTACATGTTACGTTGTTCCAATCAATGCCAAACCATGAAAGAATATATTGCAATTTGATTTGCCAAGACATTTCAGCCTAACCAGTTTTTGAAAAGCTCCCATCTGTACAGGCCACTCAGAATATTAGACTGGGTAATCTCCTTCTTATAAGCAAATTGAGATCTAATCCACTACATTTAGCTGTTATTATATCTCAATGTAGCTCCCCTATTGCAGCAGCATTCAGGGCATCCAAGCTACAATAACAACCTAAGCCTTATTCCAATAAAAAGGAATCAGCTATGTGAAACATTGTTGCATTCAAATCGAAAATCATTAAATAACAGTTGGGAGACCTATTTACATGGCTATATCTACATATATTTCCATCATGAAACCCTATAAGAATAAAAATAAATAAAGCATTTGAAGTGATGGATCTTCAATGTAGTTCATTTCTACAAATAAAAATAACAAGGCTACAAAATGAATTTGGTACAACATAATCAGCACTCCTTGTGAATGTAGTGAATCGTGAACATTGAATATTAACGAATTGAATCAGATTTAATCATGTGACTTCAGTCATGAATTGACTAGTATTTTTCGAACTGAACGATGAATTCGACAGGTGAAGTTCGGAGGTTTATAAGTTCATCCCAATTCTTAATTACAGAGAACTGAAAATTTTCCAAATCTGTAATTAATTGCTAAATCTGATGAGCAAATAGATATTTCATGCTCATTATGTGTATGTATCTCCAAGTCAAAAGGAAGTACAGAAAATAAAGAAAATTTCAATTAGAAGCAATCTAAATATTCAAACTAAGCCATTAATTCCATCTCAAGTGCCAACCAAAATGCTTCCCTAGCCCTTGCATTGATTACTTAATTATAACAATAAATTATAGTGGAGCAGCCAGCTTTTTCATGAAAATAAGAAAGCCCGAGCAAAGTAATATGAAGTGAAAAGCGAGAATAGCAAATGGGCAAATACAATAAACATGTGAAAATAGAAAAAAATTACAAAAGAATTCTTGCAGTGAGTATTAAATTTACCTTATCAGCAGAGCCGGTTACAACTAATTCACCCTCAGCCACAAATTTGACGCTCGTAACCTGTATATGAGAAACAACATCCAGCATGCATTCAATCAGAAAGCAGAAACAACATAATCTAAGAAAAGAAAATTAAGATGGTTATCAATATGCATAAGAAAAAGAACAACAGTTTGACATACCTTCTTTGAATGACCACTGAGAGTAGATAAAATCTGCCCTGAAGGTCTATCAAAAACTACAGCATTTGAATCAGCGCCAGCAGTGGCAATGATGTCCTAAAACAATAAATCAGACAAAAATAGGTCAGTGAATATGATATGCCCAATACTCTGTTTAGATGGGTGATTTGATCCATCCAAAGCACATCATGATTACGCAAAAAAATCAGGGAACCCTTGAATATGAAATGGTACCAAACCTACTACAGGAGTTCGGAGAGTTGGAAAAAAAAAAAACTCTCGAGTACACTGCTAAGTCCTGCCTACAATGATAGTTGAATATGACGTATGGAAGAAAGGATATATATTAAAAAAATAAAAAAATACCTTTGAGTGCTCGATGTCCACAGATAATATGCCAGGTTTGCTTGTTCGATGAAGAGGATAACTATTGAGTTGAGTGTATCTCTCTACAGATTCAATGGGAGCCAATGTTGGAGGTATCTGGAATAACAAATAAATAGAAGCACTTGAGAACTATCAGAAAGAAGTTTTAATATCAAATTAGAATACATTTTCGTAAAGCCACAGTTCTACACTACAGGCATTACCTGCCGTTTTTTCCTTTGCTGTGAAAGAGCAGCATTACAGTCTGTAAGCTCAGAAATAGTGGCACTTGATATTCCTGGACGTATTTTTTTCCCATCTGGACCAATCTCATCATCCTCGGCAGCTACAGAGACAATAGAAAACAGAAATAATCAATCAAAAGTACAAGGGTTAAATAGAATGAGCCCAAATACACAAAAAAAAAAAAAAGAACCTCTTTTCCCATTGCTTAAGGCAGCAGCATTAACAGCATGTGGTGCTCCTACTGGCATGGGTATGTGTCTTTCAGCCTGTGCCAGTAATGCTCGTGCCTCATCCCTTTCCTTCTTTAGCCTTGCAATAACACGACATGCAGCATCATGCTACATAGGTAACAAAGCAATCAGTTGTCAAACTGAGGCAGCATGCAATTACATGCATATATATGTGAAAATCTCTCAAAAACAACGCTTGTTATTTTTCCATTCACTCCCATCCAATTAAAATATACTTTTGGGGAGGTTGATGGGATGTAGAAAGAGCAAGTTAGTCAGGAAACAGGAGTAAAATAATGAAAAGAATTAGAAATGTTATTATAAGTACATTGCAAACACATTCATTCTAGATATATGTTCAAAGTCTAAAAACAATCTGACTGAAACAGGTTGCTGCTGGAAAAGAAAATAGAAATTATCTACAAAAGAAGCCACAAAACAAAAGCTACATAAATAAATTAGCATCTAAGCTACTCAATATTACCTGATACAAGGCATGACTTAGCTCTTGCCTTGCAGTATGTAACTGTTGCTCCAAAGCAAAATTAGATAGCATCAAACCGTCCCATTCCTAGTTTGAATCAAGCCAGTAAAGGATCAAGAAGAATCAATGAAAAATAATAAAGATTTTTAACTCCACTCCTACTTGAATTTGGAAACCATTTTGTATATGGTTTGTTAAGAAAGTAGATGCTCAAACCAATAAATGTAGAAAACCTAATGAAAGAACAAGAGAGATTGGAATCTAATGCACTGTTACTTCTTAGAATGAATGCAATAAGAATCTGTAGGAAACTGGCCAAAGAAGACCAAGTCAAATGGATCCAATTTATCCGGTAGAATAGTTACGTGGTAACTAGGAAAATTGTGTTAGCCTGTCGAGTTTCTTGTCTAGATTCAGCAGTCAAATGATCCATGTATGTACCAAAGTAGAACTATTGAATTGAACTTTTGAAAAACAATTTTTTAGCACTATGAAGTTACAATTAAGAAGTATGTTACAATCTTCATAAATCAGTGAACTTCAAGCTTTTATAATCTATCAATATCCCAAAAGGTCCAGAAAATGTAATTGCTACCTCCAAAATTAACTTAAGACAAAAGCCATAAGTGGAGAGAGATGGAAATAGAAACTGAAAACTACTTGTTGAGGGGGAAGGACCAACGAACTTCCTAAGCCAATTCACCATAACTTGTGTCCGTAATTATAATGATAACATATCCTATTAGAAAATGAAGTGGGTTGACAGAAAACGGTTAAAAGTTGGAGAAAGATCCACGCCCAAGACTAAAAGGCCAGGGAACAGAAAAACGTACAATTTGAAACATTCCCAGCATGCCAGGAATACTAGCAGCCTGCAATGGACGAGGCTTGACAATCTGCCCAGAAATCCAATAAAATTAGGCTCTAAACTGCTTGGCACTCAAAATTCCATTAGAAACAATTAAAATACCCTAAAAACCAAAAGCAAGAGAGTCAAATGTAAATGCAAAGGTATGAATATTTGTGCAAAGAGTGTACCTTCCCAGTTCTGATTGGAACAATATCATCCATGGTGAGCTGCTCTCCAGTAATGGGACATTTCCCATAATCCTAATCAAATAAAGGAAATAAAAAGCATGTACATTCATATAAGTGAAGCTTCAACTAAAGAGTGATCGTCATATATAAGAAGTTATAGTATTAATCAATCTAGAAGCAATAATAAGCAGATAATTGAGCTAATGGAACTTCCCAACTGCCTCTGTTCAGTTGCATACAATAAAAAATAAAATTATAGGAAAGATGTTTAGTTTCATTATTATGTCTTTAATTACAACCTTTTTAGCTCTTTTTGACCTCCATTCAAAAGATTAACTATATCTTGTTCCATGCTCTATTAAAACAACACCATATCTATTAAATTGTTTCAAAAACTCGATAATGTTAATCATATAATTTGGCACGACAAGAAATAAAATTCCAAACTTTTCTACTAAGAAAACTTTACCAATCTTCAGTCGTAATTTCTCAGTAACCAAAAATGTCATTTATTTGAATATACGAAGGGAGAGAAATATAGAGAATGTACTGAGATTTGCCGCTCAATTAAGCGCTTTTCGAAGAGTAAACCACTCTTGTTGGAGACGACGGGTTCCTCCGGCACCTCACCAGAAACTATAACATCACAAGTAAAGCCATGGATCAGATACACCACCAAAAATTATATACACACCTACAGAAAAAATATATATACACACATATACATAGAAAGAAAGATTTACTTGAACAGTTCATTGTGTATATGGCTCACTGGGTGAAAGAGTGAATGGTGGAGACGGATATAGGGTTTATGGGTGCGGTAGGTCAGCGAGGACTGGAGAGGGACGAAAGAGTGTAAACAAATATAAAATTGAGAAAATTATTATGTGAGGACTTGTTTTATTACGGAGAGGGGAAAAAAGAGTTTTTCTACTCTTACCCGGGGGGAGGGAGGGGAGGGGGGGGTGTGTTAAAGGTGGGCCCCCCACTATTGTGAGGGGCCGGTAGGGGGGGTTTGTAACCCCTCCCCCCGGTAAGACTAGCACGGCTCGGGAGAAAAGGATGGAGTTAATCTCACTATCGTACATTTGTGTAAAAAAATTAGCCCACCTTTGATTTGACTAAAAATCAATTTTTTAGTAAATTTTGATAAAAATTAAAAAAAATTGATAAAAGTTATAAATTTCATGAAGTGTGTGGTTAAAAATAAATTTGAAAAAAAAAATTAAAAAATTGAGACCAAACATGGGCTAAAGTTGATTCTAAATATTTTTTAGTTTATGTAGCCAGGTAGAAAGTTTTTGATAATAGATTTTGTAAAAAAGTGATTTCTTTAAAATTCATATAAAATGTAGAGAAAAATTATAAATTAGCGTGCAAAATTATTTTATTAAGAAAATATGTAATTGAAAATGAGTTATGAAAAAATAGATTTTTGGAACACGAGAGCAAACAGGGCACTAGTCTAGTTAATTAAAGTTTTGAAATAAAATACAAAAATTTGACTTAAAAGTACTCTTATGTTAAATGGTGCCAAGACCTTGGGAAAAATGTGAAGGGTGCGAAAGGCTCGATGAAAAAACATGGGACATACAAAGTGAGTGAATAAAAAGAATAGATTGAGAAATTTATTACATATCGAGATTTTGACCCGTAAAAGAATTGATATAACTACCAACTGCATGCTGGAATTTGATTCTCAAAATTGAGTACCGAACAATTGATACAAAACTGTGTTGCTTATGCTTCCGTTACATCAATTGAAGGTTAATGATGTTCGATTTTGATATTCAATTTTAAAAAATGATGAATAGCTTATTCCGAATCGATATCAAGAGTATATTAAGGGTGTCCTTGATTGAGATTTTATTAAATTTTAAAAGATTATAAATTCTAATAAATTTGAATATATTTCCATAGAATCCATAAGAATCTCATTAAAAATTGTGAAATTTGAAAAGAGATTGTTATATGTATTTTTAAACTTGAAATCCATTTAAATATTTTAAAATCTCTTTAATAATGAAGTCTTTATAAATCCGCGAGTTATTTAGATATCTCTTTGGGATACCTAGAGTTTAATGGACTCTAATAAAATTCAAAAAATCTCAATTTGGGACATCTGAATTTAGAAATAGAATCAATTGGTCTTCGAAATATGTCCTTCGTTGTTACTTTACATCATTTACTTCAAATGAAACCTTGTATCGTACTAAAAAAATTTCTTAGTGTTGTTACTACCTTTCGGATTCTCTTTGAAAATGAAGATTCAAACTGGGAGCACATTTTCTTTTTTCTTGTTTCCTTTTAATGTCCTTTAAAACTTATTGATACTAACTGCTCATGTGATTTGATTTATAGATTGCTTCAGATTTTCTTACTCAGATTCGACCTTTAATCTTGTGCGAAACAGTAGCTAGAAGTGGAAAAGTACTTATCTATTTATGCCTTATTTGTTTTTGGAGTTATATGAGCCACCTAATCAACAATAGAATCAGCGGATGAAAGTCTTTCGTCAAAAAGATTTACTGGAAAGTTAGAGCCAGAGCATACACTGAGATATTAAACGTTAGAAGATCGATCAAGAAGGAGTATGAGTTACGGAGTTGTTCCTTCATTAAGTTCATAGCTTATACAATAAAATTCCTAAGCATAGCATAGGCATAGATGAAAAATATGCTTCTGGTTGCCTCGAATTGATAGGTAGGAGCAGATTAAGAGAAACAGCAGGCAATTTTGCCTTAATACATTGTCAGATAGTTTTACTAACTTAACAGAGATTAGTTGCGCAACTCCATATGACATGGTTAAGTTATTTATCGAATGTCCTTTGCTGGTTGGGACCAAGAATGTTATCGTAAGCTTATTATTTTTCGTAGCAGGTTATTCCGAACGTTTTCTTCGATTTTTTAAAAAAGATGAATTTTAACTTCTTTCTTCCTTGTAATAGAAAAAAAGTACTAAACTTACCGAATTAACTTCTCCTTCATGTATTGTTTCATCGAGATTCATCCAAATCACGATGGTACTTTCTTGTTCCTAATTCCTCTTCTGCTTCCGGTAAATCAAAAGGTAATCTCACACACTCGGCCACAGAAGAAATTAGAAAAATGATACACCCTGTAGGTTGACGCCACAAATGATTGATATTAACGGCACTTAGACAGTAATGCCAACTTAGGAAGTATGAGTTTGCTTGAAATAAGTGAACCAGTTCGTTTTGAATTTGGCAAGTTGAGCAGCAGTTCATCCTGTAAACTACTGGAGGAAGTGACACTTCTTGACCATGGATATGCATCTGGACCTATGCATAAAAGGGCTTATACATGTATCTCATTCTGCATCTGCTACCTTGTTTGAGGAATGCTGCACTGCACGGGGAAGGATGGGTTATCTGTTAACACGATGACAAGAGGGTGGTCTATGCAGCCAACTTGTTTAAGGTCGAGTCACTCGACAACAAAGTTTAGGAATTATGTTTACACATTTCATTCAACCGAAAATGGAAGAATGTGATATATGTGAGGTCGAGCCAGAATGTAGAGAAAACGTGTTTCCCCACATTTGACGACTCTTTAAAACTAATTTGGTTGGAAGGCCACATGGGCAACCTGGATTGGCCCTTACTCTTTAACTTGGATTGTGCTTCTTCATGAGGTTATGGACCATTGGATCTAATCTACGGCTGAGATTAAGTCATATCATTATGACTCTTGGGTTGGAATGATTCCAAATCATTCGATGGTCTTCTGCCTTTCACTTTGAACGACTATTTCTCTCTCTAAGTCTTTCAGTTTTCTTCTTGGTTTTGATCTATAAATCTTAGAGGTTTTAGCCTATACTTGTTGAGGAATCCTATGTAATTTGTGTTGCTACAGTAGATCAGGCTTGGAATAGAAGCTGATTCTGGGTCTGTAGTTGTTCGTGAAGTGCTGTGATTTCTTTGGTTAGGTTTTTTCTAATTTAGGAGATCTTTTGTAGATTGATGACTAAATCCGGGTTTGATTTAGTCTCTCATTATTTGTACTCTCCCGTGGAAGGTTTTTGCGTGCTTAGTATTTGGGCTAATCTTGAGCCCCCCAGATTAGGCTTTAAAGCTGAATTGGGTTAACAATTTTCTGGGTGTTTTTACTTTCTGCGATGTCTTGTTGTTTTTATCTTCATTAGTTTATCATTCAGGGGTTAATAAACCCAACAACTAGTATCAGAGCCTTTGGGTTCTCAGGGTGCAAGTTCTTTTTAAAATCAAAAGTTTCTTTGGGGTCAAAATTACTTGAAAATTCGTTTTCTCATCTCTTGAACGTTCTACCGTTTTTCTTGTTGTGAGGAGGTAAGTTGGCTTAAGGCAGTACACCAGATGATATAACCTTTCGATGATTAAGAAGGGTTGTGTTTGACTTCAGACTCTGATTAGTGATGTTTTCTTTTACTGTTTAAACGATATTGGTGAGAAAGTTCCACTTATATTTCTGTATAGTAATTTCTTGCGATTCTTGATATATAATATATGCATGTGGTTTATTTCCTATAGGAATTCTATGATTAAATTTGTATATAAATCTGTTCCTTGAGATATTCAGTATCAGTTGATTCCTTTACTGAAGTTGGTTTGATTATCCGTCTGCAAGTTTCATTTGTTCCGCATCAAGTATTATTGTTTATTTTAATTTTGGTGCATTGTTACCTGCTTTAAATTCTTGAAAAAAATTTTAAAACCTTTTCTGTTTATTAGTTGATCTTGAATACAAGATCATACTATTTCCATGAGTAGTGACCACCCTTTTACAAAATTTGTAATAGGTTCGAAGGTCAAATTGTCTCAATTCGATGGAAATGGAGATACTCAATATGGAAACAGAAAATGAGAGTCATTTTGGTTCAATAAAGGGTTGCAAAGGCTCTTGATGATCCTGCTAATTTTTCTGATGAACTTAAAACTAAACCAAATGAAATTGAAGAGATGAATGAAATTGCTTACAATTATATAATTCTGCATTTGTCTGATAATATTTTGAGACAAGTTAAAGAAGCCGAAACTGCTAGAGACCTATGGACTACTCTTGATAATATGTTTCTACCAAAGACTTTGCCAAATAGAATTTACCTTTTGGAAAAACTATTTAGCTTTAGGATGGACCCTGGGAAAGACTTGGAGGTGAATTTGAATGATTTTAGTATCATAGTTAAGAGTCTTGCACATAATGAGAAGAAGTTTGCTGGTGAAGATCTTGCTGTGATTTTGTTGAATTCTTTACCTGACTTTTATAAAGACATTAGGAATGCAATAAAATACTCAAGAAATAAGCTGACACAAGACATAGTCATTGATGCTTTAAGAGCTAGGGAGTTAGAAGTCAGAAAGGATACTAAATCTAATCATAGAGAAGAAAGTTTGTTTGTAAGAGAGAAGGTTGAAAAGAGAGAATAATTTTCATACTAAGAAAGGGAAAGGAAAATCTAAAGGAAGATCAAAATCTAGAGATAAAAGCAATAAGTGTTACAATTGTAGAAAATTGGGACACTTCAACAGAGATTATTATGATCTGAAAAGGAAACAAAAGAAACCGAATAATGCGGTGTTAAATAACAACACTATTGAATCTAAGATTGATAGTCTGCTTGTCATGACTGTTACCAATGAGGACATTAATAAGGAATGGATCTTAGACTCAGGATGTACCTTTCATATGTGTCATATTAAATGTTGGTTTTATAATTATAAAGACATAGAACCTAGAAAGGTTTACATGGGGGACAATAACTCTCGTACTGTTGTTGGAATTGGTGATATTGCCATAAAAATGTATGATGGCACTATCAGGCCAATTATGAATGTAAGATATGTTTTAAATATGAAAAGAAACCTTATTTTTTTAGGTATTCTTGAAGATGGGGGACATACCTTCAAATCTGACAACAAGGTTTTGAAGATTATGACAGGTTTCCTGATTGTTATGAAGGGACCTAAAAAGAATGTATTGTATTATCTTGATGGTAATACAATCACAAGTCCAGATTCTAATCTTCTCATTGTTACTAAAAATAAAATTGAACTGTGGCATAAAAGAATGGGGCATATAGAAAATAAGGGGCTGAAAATTTTAATTAACCAAAAGTTACTTGGGAAAGATTTAATTGAAACCTTGGAATCGTGTGAAACTTGTGTTTTAGGCAAATCTCATAGAGTGAGTTTTGAGACAGGAACATGTGATACCAAGAAACCTTTAGAATATGTCCATGCTGATTTATGGAGACCTGAAACTCATCCCACATTTGGTGGTAATAGATATTTTTTTTATCTATTATTGATGATGATTCTAGAAAGGTTTAGGTATATCCTCTAAAGAATAAATCAGAGGCTTTTCAAAAGTTCAGAATATGGTTAAAGATGGTTGAAAACCAATTGGACAGTAGGCTAAAAACTCTAAGAACGGATAATGGTCTCGGGTTTTGTAATTCTAAATTTGACAATTTCTGTAAACAGAAAGGGATTATGAGACATAGGTCTGTCAAAAATACACCCCAACAAAATGGGGAAGTAAAAAGAATGAACAGAACTTTAATGAATAAGGTAAGATGTATGATGATCAGCTCAGGGCTTGCTAAAGGTTTTTGGGCTGAAGCTCTATGTACAGCTGCTTATGTGATAAACAGATCACCTTCTAGTTTTGTTGGATTTAAAACTCCTCAGGAACTATGGAATGGAAAACCTCCAGATCTATCTTTCATCAGGGTATTTGGATGTGCAGTTTATGCACATCAAACTGAAGGGAAACTAGACCCTATAGCAACAAAACGTGTCATGTTAAGATATCTTGAAGGTATTAAAGGTTATAGGTTGTGAGTGTTAGGGGTCCCAAGGCATTAAAATAATTAACAATAGAAATGTAAAGTTTAATGAAATAGAGATACCTTGCTTAAAACCCAAATCTGATGCTTCAAATGAATCTGGAGATAACAAGATTCATAATGAGGTGAAGTTAACAAAATTGAGAATCTCTCAATCTGAAAATAATGAAACTGATAACCACATACCTTCGGGAAATGAACAGCAACCTGATGAAGGTGAAGTTGGAGAATTCCAACCTCAGCTTGAACCTGAATCTGAAGATCAAGTGAATAATCCACTTTGGACAATTCCATTCAAAACTACCAACTAGTTAGGGTTAGGGAAAGAAAGCAGGTGAAGCCTAACCCTATATATGAATCCCAAAACTTTACTGATTTTGCCTTGATTTTTGGTGAGGTCATAGATCAGACTGAACCTACTTCTTATGAAGAAGTAGTGGGGGGCCAAAATCTAGAAACTGGGAAAGGGCAATGAAAGAAGAAATGCAGTCTTTAATTGAAAATAAGACTTGTAAACTAGTTGTGAAACCTAAGAATCATAGAATTGTCCAATGTAAATGTATTTACAAATTAAAAGAGGATAATAACTTGATTGATCAATTAAGGTACAATGTCAGACTTGTTGCAAATGGATTTGCTCAAAGAAATGGAATATACTACAATGAAATATTTTCTCTTGTGATAAAATATAAGACCATTAGGTTAATTCTTGCTCTGGTTACTCATTTTGATTGGGAACTTGAACAATTTGACGTTAAGACAGCCTTTCTACATGGTGAATTGGAAGAAGATATTTACATGGCTCAGCCTCAAGGATTTGAGGTGAAGGGAAAAACAGATTATGTGTGTAAATTACAAAAATCTTTGTATGGACTTAAACAAAATTCTACATAGTGGTACAAACGGTTTGATTCATATGTTATCAAAATTGGTTTTAAAAGAAGTGATTATGATGCTTGCTTGTATTATAACAATGTTGAAAGTAGATTTAATGTGTACTTATTATTATATGTTGATGATATGCTTATTGCTAGCCCCAGCAAGATTGAAATCATAAGATTGAAAAACCTTTTAAAATTAGAATTTGATATGAAGGATTTAGAAAATGCCAAAAAGATTTAGGGATGATTATTAACAGGGTAGGGGTGGCAAAAAAGTTCAGCGGTTCAGGCGGCTCGGGCTCGGCTCGGCTCGGAAAAAGCCCGAGCCGGGCCCGGCTCGAGCTCGGTGCCATCGAGCCGAGGCTCGGGCAGAGCCCTAATTTGGGGCGTCGGCCCTGTCACGGGCCAAAAAGGCCCGTGACTTATAATTATTAAAAATATATATATATATTTGAAAATTTTTAGCTGCCTGCAGGCAGCTGTAGCCAGCAATAATGATAAAAAAAAAAAAATTTTGTTGTGGTATTTTGATTTACAAATCTTTAGCCTGGCTTTGCTATATGTCTTTTAATAATATACTAGTTGATGTGATAGTGGAAAATTGATTAATATGTCTGAAAGGTGTCTTCATATCCGAACCCCATTTCCCCTTTCTTTTTAACCTTTTCTTTGACTCACTCAACTTTCAGTATTGGTCTTCATCCTGATCATCCATGAAACCTGGAAACTCTTTTCTCGCA
>CAIGRN010073933.1:0-15436 GCA_903798345.1 Fraxinus anomala
AAAATAATATGTGACCACCACCTCCTACAAATTGATGGCTGAACGGTCATCGAAATATTCACCGACATCTGAGCAGTCGTCGAAATGGTCACCGGAATTGGAGCAGTTGTCGGAATGGTCGCCGGAACGATCACCAGAATATTGATCGAAACGGTCGCGAGAATCGTTGTGTTGTTCCCTTCCCTTCTCCCCAATTCTCAAACCATGCGAACTCATTAGGCAACTGTGGGAATTGGGAATCGTGGTGGGATTTCAAATTCCAATAACCTATTTACCTTATTTTGAAAGATGAAGAAGAAAAATGGATTGAAGATTTGAAGAAAGTTTTGTAAGTTAAATCAATTTCGAAATGAATTCGTTATCCACTCGCACGCTACCTCGCTTCTTGCATACATTGTCTAGCCTTTCAAGTTTCAAGTTTTTATTCCTCTAACTTAAACTTTAAAGGTGCCACCAGGTGTTCGATTTTTTGCTTCATATATAGGCCTTGTTTGTCTCCTATTATTGGGGAGAAGAATGGAGTTTTGAATAGTAGTTTTTGGAAAATGTGGGGTTGAAATTTAAAGTAACTTTATTGATTTTTGTGTAGAATATTTTATTGGATGAATATGTGGTGGAGAATCTTACTATAGCAAATAGAGTTTTAGATTAATGGTAGACAAACATGGCATAATGAGATGATTTGGACTTTGGTTTCTCTCTTTAGCTGTCTTTGTTGAATGCTGATGGTATATAACAATTAACAACAGGAGCCTCTCTGAATGTCTTTTGCCTTCCTTTCTTTACCTCTTGACTATATTTCGATTGATGATATAGAAATGGAAAAACATTGTGGGCAGCCCTTTAGCATTAGAAATGCAATGAAGCATTTCTTTAATTCTCAGTTTCCCACTCACCAAGTTTGGCAAATTGGTAATCATAAAATCAATGGACAATGAAGAGAAACCATGTATAATCTATAAGCAAGTGGGGTAGAGTTTAATGTGGTTTCAATAACAGAGACAGTGTAACAAAAATAAGCTTAACTGAGAGGGAAGAGAGTTTTTTTTTCTTAGGCATGCCTGAGCTTAGTGGTTGATGCAAATCATTTGAGGAGATACTCAACATAATATTACTCAAATTGATGTTATAAGGCTTTTCCAGTCTGTTTCTACCCTCCCTTGCATTGTCGTCAGCAGAAACAACATAAATAATAAAGACGCTTCCCGAAACGAATTGCTTCTTAGTAATACATGTCTTGAGTTTACATATTTCATTATTTTCTTTATGACTAGGATGGCATCTATCGTTTCTTCTGCTTCATAGTTTTCCTCAATTACAATTGAGTAAAAAAAGGGGAAAGAATCACGTTCTGTTAAAGTAAACTGTTAATAACATAAACTCCTACATTGACTCTATTGTTGACGGAACTGTTAATAACATAAATTCCTAGATTTCAATGGATGTTTAACTTTAATTAAATATTGCACTCGATAACATAAACTCCTAGATGTCAATGTATCTGAATTGATCCTTTCTTGTAGATCTCACTTTATTGAAATTTGTTTGAACATTTTGAAGTTGAAGTTCTGATGCCTTACATTAATACCATCATTTGATGCCTTACTCAATTTCGTGCTCCTTGTAGTAACTTTGCCATTTCAATGTTGGTATATTTATGCATTCTTTGTTTGATTTGTAGAAAGATATGTTGAGATATTTTAAATGAATATCTCAAAATTCTATTGAAGAAAATGTTGAAGCAAAGAAACAAAAAAGTATTACATTTTGAATATTATCTTTATTGTTTAAAATTATTTTTCACGTAATTGTGTCTCGCCCCCCCTTGAACCATAATCCTGGGTCCGCCCCTGGTCACGATGAATTTTAATGTTGGCATGTCGGCCTTTTACCTTAAGGTTGTTAACAAAATAATCAAATGTGTAAGCGTTTCAAACTTACTATAAGGAAATAATTTATTTGAAAGTTTCAAAATGAAACTTCATTGACAGTTGCTGAAATTAAACCTGTAGGTAACATTATAGTGACATTTTCGTTTTTATTTTTTGACGCCAGTTAACTTGTATTGTTATTGGTGATTGCTGTAAACAACAACCGATAAAGAAACCGGATACATTCAAACTTACAATATTTGAGTTTATGGGCCACCTCATTCTCATCACAGATTATGAAGCGACAAGTCCCACAACCCACCTCTGCATGCAAACTTACAATATATGAAATAATAGTGCAGTAGCCACCAGTGTACATTTGGAATGAATATCCCGCAATTGAAAAGCATGACATTTGGGCACATCAATAGCAGACTCAAACTTCCTAGCAAAAGCCAATCCCTTCCTACGAGTGAGACATTTAGCGCCTGTCGAAGACATGGTAATTGAACTCGTGAGTGGCATTTAAATTTTTATTTAAGTTGCTAAGCTTTTTATTTTTTATTTTTTATTTTAATCTAAGAGGACTGGAGTTACAATCGAAGTGCTGTACAGATCAAGACTTGAGGTCTCGGTTCCATTCCTTGCGCGGTTGACGTAAAAATAGTGATTTTTGTATCTTGTCATTCTGTTTATGTTATTGTTTTAAAGTTATAGTTGGGAGGCTAGAAATTTTGTAATCCCAAAAACCGCTAGATTGTGATTTTCATTTCCGGTGGATTTTGGCAAGTCAGGTGAACGTTTTCTCAATGGAATTTTACATGATGAAACGTTTGTTGGAAAACTTGACATTTTGACATGGAGTTGAACATAAGTATCATATACAACTTGAAAATTAGTCTCTGAAATGCCCAGTAAACACAAATTATAAGCGATTTGTCAAACTCAAAACTATGTATAGAAAATAAACTTGCAAGAAATGAAAATCAACACAAAGAATTGTTTCGGCTGAAGCCTCAGAGGTTCGCTGTCTAACACCTAAAAATGGCATTCAAATGAAATGGATAATGCTTGATTGCACTATTTAGCCAAAAATGGCAACGATGGTTTACAATAGTTCGACCAATACAAGATAAAGCCACAATATTTATCTTCTCAATGATGAAACTCCAGATCTACTCGAGGAATCACAAAACCCTCAAACCAATACTCTGAACAACACAGTATCCTATCGTTCTTACAGATTTTCACTCAGAAATGCAAAAATCAGAGGAAGTAAAACATTGATCTCAGTCCCGAATGAAATTTTCAAGAGAAGATGAAACCCTAACCAAATGAGAGAAACTCTCTTTTAATAGAAATCTCAAAAGCCAGAATGAAGTCTGCCAAGTGAAACGACAGAGAGTAAAGCCACAATACTTATCTTCTCATGACATGGCCAGGATTGCGATTGGTGTCAAGATTTTGTATAAGGCCTTGACTTACAAAGCTGCGTTTCCAGAAATGCGACTTTAAATCAAATTTTGGGAGCACACTGCACACACGTGCACAATTCCAACTGTCTCATGCATAATAGGTTGAACTAGTTTGAAGTTAATGTATTTCTGTCTAAACATTCTAATAAATGATAAATCTGATAGTTTTGACACTTCTTGAAAAGATTGTTGAAGTTTTTAAATTGATAGACACCTCATTCAACCGCACTTTAAGGTTTTTTTTACACTAGATCTAGAACTTGCACACATAATACAAATTTCAAATTGTAAAAAACTTCGATGGTGAAATGCTTCAAGGAAATCCAAAAACTAGTACATTGATGTAAGTAATCAAAAGGAAATGAAAATTTCCCGTATAGGTGACAAAAATATGAACCTATGATTTTGGTGTAACTTAATGAAAATGGCATGATTATTTGTCATTTTAAATGACACATCATCACAAATACTAAATGTAAATTTTTTGCAAATTTTAATATAGTAACATAGGGCTTTACATTCACTGCACTTTGTAGGTTGTACGTCCTCCTTTTTATTGTGTTGCTCTTCTTGCGAATGTACACGTAGGGGCTAGTCAAAACTCTCTCCTTGACACTTGATAGTATTTTGTAAAAGAGAAAAGGTTTAGTTCATGTAAGTGTCTTGTATGAGTTTATTTTATAAAATCTTAAAATTGAATAACAATTAGACTTGCATGGTGAAAGGGCTATGCCCCTATCATTTTTCAAGATAAACTAATTAAAATAAATGAAATTGTGGTGTATTGCCTAAATTTTTTGGAAATAAAAGAATATGTTTAGCAGAGGGAAAGATAAATGTGTGATGTGTTGAGGGGCGGATGAGGCAAGTGGTGACGGGTGGAGAACAACGACGCCTTGCAATTTGGAGAAAGAAGTTGGATGTAAAGGACATTTTCTTACAAAATTATGACTTTTTAACATTGAGCCTACATATGGATTTCATAAATGGTTCAAACATTAGTTTCAACGAAAATATTCATAACTATTACTCATTGTTATTCACATATTTTGTGAGATCCACTACAATTCTTCTGTATCCTAGGACACTTAATTCTACAAAGGTAAAAAAATTAAAGACCCAAGTGTTACGAATATAAAGGTGGGTGACCTGAACATATTACGTCGCTAAAGTTGTAGACCCATTATAATTTTGCTAAAAGTGATCCTTAGTCCTAAGTTGTATTACATCAAAAATTTCTACGTTCTGCACACAAAGCTCAAAGATTACACCAACAAATTTCTATCAATTGAACAAAAATTTGTAATTACTTTTGCTTTGAACTCCTAGTGTTGGCTAGTAATTTACATTTTAACTTTGTTTGAACAAAAAACATTTAATTTTGTTGGACTGTGATGCCAAATGGCCCCAGAGGCAATGATGGAATCAACCTTTGTCCAAACACTTGAGCAATTGCCTGATAAGTGTGAAATCGTTGTTTGGAGAAAAGCAACTTTGGTTTGCTACTTAACAACAACTTAAATTTTGAGATGCTCTGGATTGTTGGATCAGCTTGAAGATCAGTGGTTAGAAGCGAGACTACATATGAGTCTCCCTGTTGCCCTATTCATTATTCATTTGATTTCTGCTGTTTTGGCTTTTTTGCTTTCACAATGCTCTCTTCTTCTTCTCAGTCTTCTTCCAAATCTCTAATTGAAAGATGTTCATTTTGATTTTCTCTGAGTAAGATAAGATTCTTTGTGGGAGTAAAGAGAGAGAAAGCATCTGGTATCCTTAGGGGTTACAAATCAAGCTCAGTAACTCATCGAGGCTCGGCCCATGGACGGCTCGAGCACGAGCAGGCTCGGCGAGCCACCAGCGAGTTTTGTGACAATTTTCAAATGGTCACAAACTTTTTAAAGTGAACGGTCACTGATTTTTTGTTTTATTTATTTATTTTGTTTTTCCTCTATAAACACCTCAAAATTACAAACCATTTTTCAGACAACAATCAAAAAACTATCTAGTCTTTTTGGCATTTTCTTTACAATTAAAATATCAAATTACTATCAATTTTATTCTATTACAATATTCAATATTACATACACGCACACATTCTATTACATTCAAATTTCAATTCTATTACATACATTCTCTCAAATCTATTCTATTCTCTACACTACATTCTACATTATCTAATTTATACATTTCATCTTTATTCTATATGTTACATTCTATTACATACATTGATACACATGGATTCTCGTGATTTTGTTGAGGGCTTGTTTGGTGGCCACTTACCTATGACGCCATAATCTCAGTTTCTCAATGACTTTTTTTTATCTCAATGACGTCTCTATCCCCAATGATTTGTCGAGAATGGAGGTTGATGATGCTCAAGGAAGAAGTAATCCAATTGAATTGGATGACATCGATGAAGATGCTGGTAAAGTGAAACTATAAATTTTTGATGCAAGAGAAAAGCGAAAGGAAAAAAGTTGAAAATTGTTGGGAACACTTTAAATTGATTTCAATGGGTCGTACCGTCTATGGAGACCGAGAATTTAAGGCAGTGTGTAAATATTGCCAAACACAATTGGCATGACAAAAGGGTATCGGTACTACTCACCTCAATCATCACTACGCCAAATGTATGGTCAAACATGGATTTGTTGGTGGATCTCCAACACAACTAGCTCTTGGTACTCTTTCTTTCGATAGCGGTTCTTCAACACTAAGTATATAGATGTATTCGGAGGAAAGAACTCGAGAAGGATGAAGTTCTTTGCGGATGCTGAGTTGTCGCTAAGCATAGTAGACAAAGACTATTTCACAAAATTCGTAAAAGAATATCTCCAACCAAGGTACGTAGGGGTAAGTAGAAACTGTCTTCGTAATAATACACTATGATGGTGTTATATCGTTACTTCAGATTTATGGGAAGGTAATAAAAAATGTTATATAGCAGCAACTACACACTATATGACCCCATTTTGAATGATGCATAAAAAAATTATTGCTTTTAAGATATTGAATTTCCTGATAATTCTAACAATATTTTCAACGCTCTCATGTAAATTATTAAGAAATATTATTGTGAAAGTAAAATTCGTTATTTTATGTTTGACAATGCTAGTGTTAATATGCTTGTTATATGTAAACTTTGTAAAGTATTTAATCCTAATTTTGGTGATTTTTTTGCTTTATGTTCATTGTGTGTGTCACTTTTTAATTTAATTGTGCAAGATGATATGAAATATATTAGTGATCAAATTGATAGAATTAGAGATACACTAATATATAACATCATTTCACCAAGTAGGAAACAAGAATTTGAGAAACTTTGTATACCATATGGCCAAGATCCCAAAAATTTATAATTGATATAGGGTATTACTTATTATTAAATCATGTGAATGATATGAATATTTAAATATTGAATTTTATAACTCTAGGCATGTAAGAAATGATGATTATTCTAGGTGTGTTTTAATTGATTCTGATTGGAAATTAGCCTTTAAAGTCAGATTTTTAGAGAAATTTTTATAATTTTACAAATATCTTATATTTGGGTATATTACCCTACTAGTTCAAGAGTTCTTGAACGTCTTTTTGTCATTGCAAGAAATTTTCAAAAATACAAAAACAATCTCTCTTTTCTTGAAATATTATTTTCTATGGAACTGAAGTTTAGAAAATACTGACTTGCCTATATTATTTCTTTTGGCAAGCGTGATGGACCTCAGGTAGAATTTAAGTGGCATTATATATGTTGTTGACGTCGAAAATTGTATAAATAAAATTCAAGCCAACTTTAAGTGTAAATAAGAATTTTTATTGATAATTACTTACAAACTAAAAGTATTTTTATCAAAAAAGATATTTGAAATATGAAGTTGTTAGGCATCCTCTCACCCTCTTTCCTAATGATACCATCCTCCTTTTTATAGGAAATGATGTGCATGTATCT
This sequence comes from Fraxinus anomala, assembly GCA_903798345.1. Lineage (NCBI taxonomy): Eukaryota > Viridiplantae > Streptophyta > Magnoliopsida > Lamiales > Oleaceae > Fraxinus > Fraxinus anomala. The sequence goes on from CAIGRN010073933.1 coordinate 7,296, forward strand.
TTCATATTCATGTCTCGTCAACAATAGTACAGAGCTGGGAACTTGTGCTAATGGCTTAAGTCTTGATTGGTTCCTGTCAAATCAACATATAGTACCAAACTAAGAAGGTACGCCAATGGCATATCCTGATTGGTTGCTGAGATCAGCTCCATCAGGTTATCATGAAGCCACCTTAAATAGGGTCCCCAATAATTAATGAATTGATTAGAGAATGAAGCTATAACATATGATTGGTGGAATTGGCGAACTCTGATGTAAGTCTTTCCAAATGCCATTAATTGATTGAATATTTTGACAGTGTGTAAGGAATCTACAATCATTATATCCACTCAAATCACGACGATCATAAGTACGAGCTGACCTTGCACATCCGACCTTAATTTAGCATGAGCTAAGTGTATATAACAAACAGACTTAATTAGATCGCAGATCGGATGTCAACACATATTATCCAAAAAATTACAAACTATTTAAATTTTGACCAACCTATCACTTATTCGAATTTAGAAAACACTTTTAACTTCCATGTACCAATTGTATAGACAATGATTGGATACAAATATTAGTTGGGCACACTATGCACCCACCCCTTCTGCTAATACAGAAGGGGTGGAAGATAATATAGAACTAGTAAATTTATTTGAAGGCGTTAGGGATGAAAGATACGATGCACGAGGTTCTTCTTTTAGTATGTCTTCTACTGGAATGCCTATTGAATTAGTTAGATATTTCGACCACCAAATGCTTAGGAGCGTAGAACCTGTTGATACAATACAATTTGATTTACTTGATTTTTGGCAAAAGAACGAACAAAAATATCATGTTATTTCTACTATTACAAAATATCTACTAACACCTCCAATTAGCACTGTAGTTTCGGAGTCTACTTTTAATACAGTTAAGTGAACTCCGTTCGATGTCAGGAACTAAATGAAAGACGATATTTTGAAAGTATTAATATGCATAAAAGATTGATAAGATGCTCATTTCGAACACAACATAAGTATGAAAAAATTTCGTGTAATCAGATAAATGAAATAATATCATTTAATTAGACTTTATTATTTTCTTAATAATATTTTTTTTCAAAAAAGGTACACATAACAAGTTGTTTGTGTACAATTTTAACCTCGCCCACTTAAAAGTTAAGTAGCCAGTCCAAATCCCGGATAAAAGGAGAAAGGTTTCCAAAATTAAAATTTAAAAAGAATTTCAAATCTCAATTCAATTTATTATTTAAATATTCTACTTCTACAAATTTATTTATTTCATATTCATGCAATGTAATTATTCAAATCAAACCCCTTACGTTTTTTTTTTTAAAAACAAATCTTATTTAAATCATCATTCTCTTCCTTGCTTGATTTCATATTATCAGTTTCATTTCCAACTTCCTGAGAATCCTCCATACAACATAATGTGGATAATGTTCATACAACTATAATATGGCTGTATGGACGATTCTCACGAAGTTGGAAATGGCAATGATAATATGAAATCGAGTAAGGAAGATAATGATGATTTAAATGAGTGGTTTAAAAAAGAGAAAGCAAATGAGGGTGTTTTTTTTTTTTTTTTTTTTTAAATCAAGCCTCCAAAAACCAAAAAAAAATAAAATATACTTCCTCAAACTTCAGGCATCGTCAATGAAGCGTGCAACCAAACACACAAAAATTTATACATGTAATAAGTTGTTTGCGTATAATTTTAACTCCATCTACTCAAAAATAAGTAGTTGGTTCCAAGCTCAGAAAAGATGAAGCCACGGCCTCAAGAGACAAGCTGAGCTTGGCTTCAAGGAGCCACGAGCTCGGCTAGTCAAAGCTCGTGGGTAATGGGCTTGAGCCGGCTCGACTCTTTACTTGTTCTTTTGGGTCACTGTTGCATCTTTTTTATAAGGGTTTTTGCACTGGGTTATTGTGGTTAGGGTTTTGAAGGTCAAACAGAAGGGTACAATTTGTTGTTTGAGCCCTGATCTGTAAACACTTTGATGTTATTGTGGTCTCGTGTTACAAATCGTTTACTGGAGTTGTATACGTTTTGAGAGATTTATTATTTTGTTTCAAGAAATTTGTATTGTGTTGGGAATGTTATTCTAATAGTGTTATCACAGCCTTTAGGGACGTTTCTTGGAGATCGAACCCATGTTTGTTGAAGGAAACTCGTTGTTTCACTCAGATCTAGGATCTAAACCATAGATCTGAAATAACCTTGATGGATGTGCTTGTCTCTTGAAGTTTTCATAGAATAAACTCTGGTTCCTGAAGAGAATAACGAACATTAGCTAATTTGTGTTGATGATGGTGGTCAAATTTTAGACCATCACTGTGGTTTGCATCCTCTAAACGTTAAAAGTGTCTTTTGGTGCTTATTACTTGATTTCTTGATTGTTTCTTTTACTGATTAGTATACATGAACAATTATTAGTTCAAATTCATCAGTTTTTTCTCTTTTTATTAAAACGATAAAACATTTGTCTTTACTTTCGTCTTGACAGGATATTCGTGAAACTAGGAAGTTAAGTGATTTCCTCTTCTGTTTATAATCACGTTTGAACATAATGTTATACGCGTGCATTTCTTGCATTTCTCCGTGTGCATCTTATACTTTGCATATATGTTGTACTTTTTGTCGAGAGTGTTTTTACTAAGATAATTTTTTATTTAGTTCTATTGTTTAACGTGCAAGCTTCAGTATTTGGTGTCAAGACATTTAGGAAATATTCCTTACATTTCCATCTAAACAAATATATGAGCCAATTAAAGAATTAAAAACTTATTACGAATATGACTCTATGAAGTAAGAAATATCCCATTTTAGAGGGACATAAAATAATTGTACAAAACCTTGAAATTATTAGAGAAGTCAATAAGAAAAGTACAATTAATTTGGATTCATAATAGTTATATTTTTCCGTTCGATTTTATCAGATTTAGATTTCAAAAGCTAATAAAAAATCTAAAATTTTAAGAAGTTGTAGATAGTGGTGCATCCGAACATAAATAATGTTAAGTGTACATTATTTGGTTGACAATGTATTTTACATCCCGTTGGAATTCAAAAAGTTGTGGGTGTGAAATTGTGTTTTTTTAAATGATCAAATGATGTGTTGCCACGTAATACAATATAAAAAAAATGAAGTAAAAAATGATATATATGTAGCATGTACAATCATACATTCGATAGAGGAGTTTAGTGTTGTGTCTGAACGTGCACTTACATTCATTACTAACTTAGAATACTTCATCCACCCAAAAATGGTTCTATCAAACTCAAAGAGCACATGGAAGCCCGACAATTTCCACATTTAAAAATATATATTAATATCTTCATTTTGAAAGACCAAATGATTGATTAAGCATGTGTTTGAGCCCTTTTTTTTGTTGAAAAATCGTTTTTGTAAAAGTGAATTTTTGAAAAGTGTAATTAAAAAATAAGATTTTTTTTTAAATTTATGTGCAAAATAATGATTGAAAATAAATTTGACAAAAAAAAAATAAATTTTAAACTATTGGGATCAAACAATGGTTAAACTTCAAAATCCTTGTACTAGTTATGGTATAACATAAAGAGCAATATAATTGACCTTCATTGCCGTACAAATATTAATTTCAGCAGGGCAAAAGGGTGTTTGGTGTCAGACTGCCTACAGGTCCTGCCTGGCCTGATTGGCATTTTTTCATTTTTTTTTTTTGCATCTGCCAATAAGAAATGGATAGTTGGTTACCGGTACAGAACGTGTTAAATTTTCCTTGTGCACGTAGCAAGACTCCTTTTAGAATCCATATACATTCGTACACTTTATACAACCACTCCCTGATACTGGAGATTCCTGCCGTATGTGACTGGTCTTTGAACAAAGAGAGATGCTACATGTACATAAACGAAAAAATACAAGAAAGACGCAAATATGTGGGATTCACTTTTTTAATAATATTTAAATCAGATGGGATCTACATCCATGTGACTCTTCTATATACATTCAGCATTCTCTAATAAATCTCTCTTCTCAAGAAGGTAAAATTTAAATGAATAGATTCACCTCATTTTTAAAATCTTAAACTTTTAAATGATGTTGTTTAACATAGTACCAAACATCTTGTCTCTGAATTTAAATGAATAAATATGACGCTCTAAAAATTAAAATTTAAACTTTTAGGTGAAATGTTTCGAGCGGATATCCATTTTCTTCTTCAAAATCAATGTGGGTTCCCAAAGTTTGGTGGCCTCTACCAAAGGTCTTAATGTGATCTTTAAGGGACCTTTTGTGCTTGAAATCAGAACCGCAAATGCAGTACCAAATCTTGCCACAGTTCTTTTCATGTGTTCTCCAATCACCCTTAACTGCAAAGGGTTTCCCACATTTAGTGCACATGAATGATTTGGTTCCATGCTTTCTCTTGTAATGTGTTTGGAGGGTTCTGAAGTCTTTGAGGGGCCTTGCTGTTGGGTGATCAATATTGTGCTTGCATCCAGGTGCACAACAATAGCATTGAAGCCTTAGCATTCCAGTTGGTTGAGTTCCCCTTAGAGATTCGGGCCCTCTTCTGTACAGTGATCCATGCCCCCACATATGCATCTGGAAAACATAATTCACATTAATATCACAAAGTAATTAGAAAATATAAAAGGAATATTTAAATTAAAAAGAAAACGTCGAATTTGGAATATGAAAAATGAATCCTTATAAACATAATATACTAGAAAGTAGACAAAGATAGAAGATTTTTCATCAATCACGCTCACTTCAATCTAGACATATATTAGGTTATGGACCACAAAAAGTCAACAGGAGATGCCGATTGAGATGAGCAGTGCAAGATAGAAACAATAAGAAAATTAAGATAAAAGTTATGGGAGATGCCCAGCCTCCATTTGGAAAGATTTTATAAGCAGTTTAGGTTATAAATAAATATAAAAAAGTGGTGGTTAAGTGGATGCTGCTTGCGAATTTATTGAAATGCATATTTGAAAATGAAGTTTTACTATTTATAAATTTCCCAAAAGGATGCACCAATTAATGCTTTAGGATTTGCCATTTTGTAGGATAATAATAATCAAATTGAGGCGTTTAACTCCATAGTAACCAATATGCTTGGTTATTATTAGTTTCTAATCTGAGCCTAAATAATAGATAATATAAAACTGAAATTATGCGTAAAAAAAAAAAAAAAAAAAAAAAAAATTTAGATTACAAAAAATGTTCACAGACTCATCTATGCATGTGGAGCATCTGTATATAAAGGAAAAGAGTGTGTGTATGAAATTATAAATGGTTGCAAAGATTACATTCTTGATTAAATTATTACTTTGGTGGCGGCAATTCATCTATGGTAGCTACCTTAACAACAGTTGGAGGAAATTAATAAAAGTTTCACTGTCACCAATTTCTTCGTAAATCTGCCAAGATCTCTTCACTAGATGGAGGAAGGATTCTCAATTATTATGAACAGTTACACTTCCATTTATTCTAGTTGAACCCTAAATTTCAATAAAATTAGTATGTCATCTCTAACAGCTGAAGCTGATAAGCTGCTTCAATAGTCTGTATCTTTAGAAAATTGAAAACAACTAAAACTTGAGGCTGAGGGTAGTTAAAAAGTTAAAAAATATACCTGTAAGTTGTTGTATCTGTTAAAACTCTTGTAACAAAGATGACACGAAAACTGAGTTGGTCCATTGATAATCTGGGAAGAGGTAGGAATCCAGTATTGGCCCTTGTTCAGGCTGTTTAAGGGTAGCTCTGAAAGTACATTAAAACCATCTTTATCAGTCATTTCTCCAGATGAAGAAAGCCTGGATCCTGATGAATCAGAATTCGAGCTTATCGGAAGCCCTATATGCAAAGATACAGCTTCACTTTCATAATTAGCGATTGTAGAACAGGTTTCTTCATCCTCCATGGCATTGAAGGAGGGTTTATGATCTTCTTTTGTGATAATTAGTTTATTGAGAAGAGGAAGAGCTTCTTTTATGGGAGGTGAAGTTGGTATTATGAAGTTGAACCATCCTGTTGAGAGATAATTGTAAGGTTCTGTCATGATTAGAGTTCAGAGAAGGAGAAGATTTCTTGACTTGATGCTTTAAGACAATATATTATGTATACACACTCGGAGAGAGAAGATTAATCTAAGACAGTGAAAGAACTTTTTAAAGTGCATGGAAAATCAAGAAATGTTATCCCTTTAAAGTTGTGAGAAAAAAAATTTAATTTGACTGAGTGGAAGTCACAAACAATTCTCTTCCAAGAAATTTTCTGGTCCAGGAAGTCTTTTTTAGATGTGACTTCTCCACAAATACTAATCTATAATTCCAATGTTTGACTACTGCAGATTTTAGAAGTAATTCTTTGTATTGAATCTAAAAGCCATGAAGACTTGTCCACTTTTTGAGACTCATTCTTCACGCGAAAACGTGTTTTGAAATAGTAATTTGTGGAGAATATATGAATTAAAAATAAGGAAAAATTTTAAAATTATGTGTAAAATTATTTTATGGAAAAATATATAGTTGAAAATAAGTTTTTTAAAAAATGAGTTTTTGAAACAATAGAGCACAAACTAGGGCTTAATCATATACTCTTAGTTGTGTGGAGCCTAACATATAGTACAGTTTTCCTCATCTACGGCAGGCCCCCTGGTGTGTTCCTCCCTTGAAGAAATTTTATAAGTGATAATAGAAAGACTTATAGAAATTTTATACATAAATTTGTATAGTCAAAATCAGCAAGGACCTATTTAATTTAATTCTATTCTTTTGCATTATGATTAGTTGTGTAAATAAGCGCCAAAAGATGGTTTATGAGCCCATTCACATGAAGGTATGAAGGAGAGTGAAAAAGATCATTCCATACCTTGGTGATGCATAATTTAAAGTTGGAAATAAAATTTGCATTTTGATTGTACATTTTGTAGCATTTACAACTATTATTTACTTATCCAAGACTAATTTGTATTACATTAACTTATAATGAACCCCAAACAATAAGTGCAGAATATTGCTTTTGGAAAATTAGATATTTCTCAAATTTAACAAAAGTTTTTAGAACATAATTTTAAAACATTATTATGATTTTGTTATATACTCTCATGATTTTCTTTAATTACTTGTGTTGATAATAAAAATTGTAGTGGCTTTGTACCAATTTCCATAAATAAGAGTTCTGCAAAATGACAGTTCGATTAATCCGCAACGTGGTCTAGCTGGGAGGCCGCTTACCATTTATTTTCACAAATTAATTATAAAGGCTCTACCCCTTCACGGATGGAAAAAACTTGCATCCATTTATAAATTATTTATAAATGATGAAACTTCATTTTTAACCATATATCTCAACGGATCTACACGTAATTATTTTAGTGCAAGCAAGTAGACGACGAATGGTTTTTATTGAATTTTTTGTCATAATTTTCTTACTCTTATAAACTCTCCTACTGCTTTGGTCATGATCTCAAAACATATTTGCCTCCCCATTTGAAAATCATAAAAGGAGACCATATAGATTAATGTCTCCTGTCTTTTTATTCCTTATTTGTTTGTTTTATAACCCTTTTTTTTTCTGGTTTTTTCCTCGGTAATGAATAGGTTGCTGAAATTATGTACAGGGAACTTTCAAAATTTTGAGACGATCCTTAATTTCTTAAAATAAACTTGACACAAATCCGTCAATAATATCATTTTTTCTTTATTTTTTTAGTTATTGTTGCATGTCTAGTTGTGATGAATTAGTGAAGAAAATCAGTTAATATTAAAATAGGCCACAAGATAAATTTTCTTTTCGTTTAAAATATAAGACATCCATCCATGAAGGGTCAAATCGTGGTTGGTCAGAAAAAAATGCTGACTTCAACAATGAGTGAGCTAATTTCTCATATTGACAAACAAAATGATTATTTATTTTAAAATTTACTTTTAAGTAAATAATATTTGGAATTTTTTATAGCTAGTCTACCTCTTTTTTTCTTTCTTTTTTTTCAAAATGAAATTGTCTCCTGCCGAAAAAAAAGTGCAAATATGTCCATTCAGTCACAAAATGTCCTCCAAGCAAAGTAGACAAAAATTCTCATCAATTTAGAATTATCAACTACATTTAGAATTTTGTCACACTTTTGAAGATAAATAGGTATATATATATATATATA
>CAIGRN010073954.1:0-20545 GCA_903798345.1 Fraxinus anomala
GGTGGCTTTCTGGGATATCTTCACATATGAAAGTTTTTGCAGATATGATTCTTGTTCAGTAATTGTAAATCACTTCATTCTCAAGAATACAGAAGCTAGTACACCAAAACTTGAAAATTTTATACTCGATAAATTGATAACCTCATAAAATAATATTTTTTGTCAATCCTGATTTGGAGTCAATGTGTTAAAAGTAATAATTTGATAAGTTTGTAAAATAATACATTATAGAAAAAATCTTTGTAGACCTATATACTCTATAATTTTATATGAGTAAAGATATTTGTACATAATTTAATGTATCGAATTGTTTACTCCCTTTCACATGTATGTGTGTCCCACGTGAATAAAAAAATCTCAAGATGTGATCTCCATCCCCCTATTGTGAGTAGTCGGTAAGGAATTAGGTAAAAAAACTTGATACATGTAGCATGGTCCAATTATATATACAATTAAATTCACATGACATTTTCAGGAAGTCCCACTAAAATATGTGTGTGTGTCTATATATATATATATATATATATATATATATATATATATAATGTTGTTTAATTAAATATGTACAAAATGTAGCAATTTGAGGACGATTTAACTTTGGAAACAGTAGATTCATAAATATTGTTTATATAAAATATATAAGAAAACAGTTATTTCGTCCTTGTTTGAGCCACATTAAAATTTTCATTCTAATTATTCTACTTATTTTCAACCACACATTTTTCAATAAAATAATATTTTTCATCACATTAATAAATTTTCCTTCTTTTTCAACTACACATTCTCTATCAATCTATTATTTCAAAATTCATTTTTTTAAAAATAATATGGTTCAAACACACCCATAAAAAAATCACATATCATTAAATTAATTTTGGTACACGTGATANGCAAAATTTTAGCCCCTGTTTGGTACGCATTAAAACTTTCATTCTAATTCTTCTACTCATTTTCAACCACACATTCTTTAATAAAAATAATATTTTTCATCACATCAATAACTTTTCCTTCTTTTTCAACCACATTCTCCATCAATCTACTATTCTAAAATACATTCTTCCAAAATAATGTGGTTCAAACACATTTTATAAAAACGAAATATTTGATTCTCGTAAATACAATAAAAAAATATTATAATATTCTTGCAATGTAATAGCATCTTTTGTATAATAGAGAATATATTTAAATTTAGGGAGAAATTTTATGCACTCTGACATTGTTATGTATTTTAGTTTTTCATTTTGCTTTTCTAAAGAAATATTTATTGATTTCTATTAATATTTTATTGAACATATTATTTATATGTGAATGGTCAATCCATTCAAATATAATTTGAATAATTTAAGAAATCGAGTATAAAAATTTTTAGCTTAATAATACAATAATTATAAAATTAAAAATAGAGGGTGAATTTAACTTTCAAATTAAAATAGTCTCTCTTAAATCATATTTTTAAGCATTAACTCTTCGAAATTGAGCATCTTATATTTAAAGAGTTTTGAAAAATGCTCTAAGAGTAATCTTTTTCTTGGTAGTAGGCTATTGATTTTTTGAAATTTTATTATATAGCAATATAACAAGGAAACTCAAACTTAACCTAAATTTGGTGTCTCCTCGATACATTTTTCACAACTCAAACATATAATTCATTATTGACAAATAAGGACGTGTCAAGATAAAATGTGCAGATATCAAAAAATGTTTTAAATCTACTCATTTGTTAAGATTAGATGATATGCCATGGCGTAAATAAAAAAATATTAGGAAGACAACAAATCTGGGCTTGAAAACTTGTTCAAAAGCGTGTACATGATGCCCAAAAAATCATTTGTTTATTCAACTAAAAGAAATTCATTTTTCCTAGTAAAATGCATTTCACACTTTTGAGTAAATTTCATATACAAGATACATTGTGCTAAATTACATAGAAGGGATCAAGAGTGACATGATCAACCCAACCCTCAAAAGACTTGTATGCTTCCCTGCACCATATTGTGATACCAAATCCCAGAACAAAAATGATACTTTTCACTTCAAAAACCTTCGTTTATGCATTCGATGCAACTTGATTACCAGTATAATTTCTGTCGTGTCGTAAGTAGACAATCACAATTGGACATTCACAATTGCCTTGTCACAATCGTTTTCTTTGTTCTGCTGGTAGCCCGCTGTTGGTTGATTTGATTCCTTTCTGCATAAACCGGAGAGAGTGATTAGAAAAATTCGAAAGCATCTAAAAGAATGCTCAAGACACCAGTGGCTCTATTCATGATCCTTATATTTCAGAATAAAGGAAGAAGGGCCTCAGAGAGAGATATATTTTTCCTTTAAAAAATTAATAATTGAAAAACACGAGAATGTGTGGACACAGACAACAATCACTGTTTTCATGACCAAACTAAGCATAGATCACTAGTCGTCGTCAAAACCAAACAGTAACATGTAAAATACAAGTCCAGAAAATTATTTTTTTAAAAATAGAAGTAGACAGAAAATGGGAAACCAAATAGAAGTCGAAAACAGAAAAATATTTTAATCTTTTTCCAAAAGCATAAAAGTTACCAGAAAATCATTCAGAATACAATTGAAAATGAATAAACATAAGTTTCCAGTTCACTTGATGAAGGAATGCCTTCTTCTTTTTTAATCAAAAAGATGCTGATGAGCATTCCACATAAACAATCCCCCCACCCCCCAAGGAAATAAATAAAACCATCCCCATTCAGAACATGTTATATGGGAGTATGATGAATGCTAACATGGCAGACTGTAAATGAATTGATTTTGACTAAGAAGCAAAATATCATCTCTCTAAGAAAGAAAAAAATATTTTTTCTCAGATCTGAGTGCCCAGGAAGAAAAAAGGTACGTGCTGATAGAGAGACAAAACAAGAATGCATATGCAACCACAAACTGAAATATTAAAAAACAAACCTGAGAAAGTTCCAGATTGAATCATAGTAAAGTATAGCAACTACTCTTCGTTTTCTCTCTCTTAGACCATCTCCTCGCTTAACCACAGGCAACTGTTTAATTCCCTTAGCCTCCATTAGTTGCTTTGCAATTAGCAGATCAGTATCCGGATAACAAATCAAAAGTCCACGTTCTTGTCCACGATAACTTATACCACGAGTACATATAGAGGAAATGGTACATGTATTTACCTGCAACAGAATTCATGAGTAGCAGCCCAAAACTTTATAAATTAATCCATATTTTCATCCTTATTCGACGTGGGATTTTATCCCTTAGCATGCCCCCGCAAGATGGTGGCTCATTTGAGCAAACCAATCTTAAAATCTGCGTGCTCATTTTTTGAGTTTTAGTCGGATCAAATTGTTCATTGGAGCTTAATGGGATTTGATACCATGTTAAGATATGAGATTCCATCTTAAAAGGTCAACCTGGAGGAGTAGCCCAAACTTTTATAAATTGGTCCACACTTTCATCTTTATTTGATGTGAGATTTTATCCCTCAACAATTAACAATCACTGCAATGCCGCAGATAAAAAAGCATCCGCACCCGCACCCGCACACAAAACAAAAGAGATTACATAAAATTTATTGTGATTAGAAGACACTACGTACATCTGGATTTGAAGTATCGCCATTGGAAGCATGACCCGGGTTTTCATATAGGCTCCTTCTAATGTCACCATATGTTAAAATTCCTTCCAAACAATTGTCAGCATCAACAACAAGGACACAATTCTGTTGACCATCACGCATACACATTAATGCCTCTTTTAGAGTCTGGGTAAGAGAGGCCTTCAAATAATTGCTTGACATAGCCTGCAAAACCTGATTATAGCAGGAAATACAGTTGATGTGTTTTGTCCTAAAAAATTACACTCCAAATAACAGATACAAACAATATAGGCAACATAAAAAGGCAAATAATGTGGTTCCCATTAGGAAAGAAAGCCAAAAACCTTTAAATCTTCCAGCAATATATCCGTATCCATTAGTTCATGGTTACTGGAATTCCCAATCACTGAGAGTTCAACATCTTTCTCTTCACCATTTTGTCTCCACGTATCCTCTTCATTTTTGTCTTCAACAGGTGAAAGAACAGAATAACCTCTTGGCAAACCCTTTGTATCTGATGCCTCAGATACCTTGGTCTGAGTTGTCACAGAGGGCACCCATATTGCTAATCCAACAGCTCCCTGTTGCAAATTGTATATAAAAACAAGCAAAATATATTAGAAACACATTTAACAAGTCATCAAAAAATCCTACCCATATAAGAAAGAAGAATGACTGTTAAATATGAAATGGATCAGATGATATAACCCATCAGAGGGTCACTCGCCAAGAGTGAACAACTTATAGTCCACATGCTGCAAATACCATTAAAAAAAAAGCAAATTTCAAAAATCTACAATCTCACAGTTGTTAAAGAAGTGCTTAGCAAGGAAGGTATCACTATAGACACGGAGATATGTACCCAACGGCACAAGCTTTTGTTTTTAACCTAATTGGATCTAGGTTAATCAACACACTTGAACATCGTATTTAAGATTTTAGTTCTATATTTTCTTATCATTTTTAAAGTATTCTGCGCTACTTCATATATTAAAGGTTAATATATGAGCAAACTGAAGGAGACCCTGCCTGATGAAGAGGTTCAAAAATAGTTTCCATCATGGAGAATACAAAAGAATGCAAAAGGAGTCTGATGTAATGGAAATCGAACTGAGGAAGGCAAATACAAAAGCAAGAAAGGAAGAATACATCACAGAGATATGTACCAAACCGTCATGCAAAAGGAAGAAAAAGCTGTGCTTGGTTTTTTAGCAAAAACTGCGGGAGGGTGAATACAAATCAAATTTGGACGGAGCACGCAAGGGGATGCTGTGCCAATCCTCGGGCAGAGGTATTTTACAGGATCATAGAGATGATGTAATGATAGCATTCTTTAAAGCATATGGCGTGAGAACCAACATGGAGGCTGAATAGAGGGCAATAAAAGCTATGGACTTCTTTTATGCAACCATCATGGAATCCATACTCTTTGAGTGGAAACTGATTCGACCATGTCATTAAAACTCATAGCCACGAACACTCAGGGCCATGTCATATTCAATATCTTGTGGAGGAAATAGAAGTTCTATTGGGGCTATGCTCGATAAAGGTATCACGTTTCTTTAGAGAGGGCAATTCTGTAGCTGACCACTTGACAAACAACATTCTACAGGCTCCTAATAGGGTGATTCTTCAGCCCAATGATATAAATGGCTGACTCAAAGGATTGATTTGAACAGACAGCTTGAAGATTCCGTACATCAGATACAAAAAGCAAGCAGAAGACGCCATAGGGTTGTCTTATGTGGCATATAGCCTTTCAATGGTTTTATCATGTTACATGCAACGGAAGTAGTACTTCCATAATTAAAGCTTTTCCAAAATCTTCTCTCTTTCTCCTCTATTTGAGCTTTTGAAGGTAAAGTATATGCCCCCTCCCATATGTACTATTATTTTGTATCTATAGATATGGTAGGGGTGTTCCTAACGACCCCACCCCACCCCCCACCTAAAATTCCCACCTGGGTTTTGATGGTGTACTGACTAAAAAGCCATGTCAAAACTCCACGCTCCTACTTTTGAAATGTCCTTTCATAATGAGAAGATATTGAATACAAACAGGATTATAAGCATGTCTAACTGAGATTAAATGCTAGAAAGAAGCCAAATCATGGCTTCTTGAATACTGACAAGTCTTGCTGTCAAGAAAATCTGAAAAGAAGCTACTTTTTGGCTTCTTCTCTAATATTTTAAGTTCAGCCAAACATGCTTTATCTAAAAAGTAAAGCTACAGATAACAAATAACTTATATGCACTGCCTAAGTGGTCCACTGAGTTGAGTAAAAAAAATACGTAAATAATAATATAATCAAATAAATTGGACCTGATTAGATTAGAACCAGGCAGTTTTTAGCACAAAAACAATGAAATTTCAGAACGAGGCATACCATGAGAGGAAGCAAAATTCTATAGTCTCTAGTTAGCTCAAAGAGAAGAAGAACCGATGTTAAAGGTACTGAACATACGGAAGCCAATGTTGCAGCCATCCCAACCTGCAATGTGATATAGATACAGCATGGTGATGTCAACTATCAAATGACGGGAGGAGAGAGAAAGGCAGAAAGGCCACAAAAACAGCAGCTTATATGAAGACATTACCAGTGCATACGCCTGTGGCTGGGCAACAGCAGTATTTCCTGGAATAGCTGAATCAATCATCTCTCCAGCACAACCTCCAAATACAGCTCCCACAGCAGCACCAATCATCAAACTTGGAGCATACAAGCCACCAACAAGGCCAGATCCCTTGCAAAGAGCAGTAGCAACAACTTTTGCAGCAGATAATTGAGCTAGAAGCCATATTCCAGGTGCTGATGCAGTCTTTCCGGTATGTAAAATTTCATCAACATTAGTGAAACCCCAATATAGTATTCCAGGATACTTGAGAGCTATTAGTCCGGCTCCTAAACCCCCCAAAGCAGGGCAAACAACGTCTGGAAGCCCAAACTTTTCCTTGATGAACTGAAATGCATTAGTGAACCAAGCTACCAGGCGGGTAAAAACCACACTTACAACTCCACATAGCATCCCCAATATAAGGTACAAAGGTAGTTCTGAACAACAAATAGTTCAAATGTAATGGTCAGATATCTATCGAGCAACCTCAAATGGTTAAAGTACACAAACTTCTGTTCATAGGTTCACACATAAAACCATGCATGTACAATTAAACTAGATATTTTTGAGAACAACATGATTCATTCTGATATCAACCATGTCCATTATGAAGAATCAGAAAACCTCACCTATGGACAATAAATTGACCGCATCCATAAAATAGAGGTATAGAACTGACTAGTGAGACTTGAATCAGAACATCTAGTCAATCGTGCTTGACTGTGTAAACATATTAAGCACTATAGATTTATACACGCCTGTTGTTCTTCATGATCAGAAAAATAATAATTATTGATACCATAACATGTGAATCGCTTTCTTCCCTTAGACCTAGAAAAATTGTTTTAATAAAAAATATGCAGCAATTTTTCCATCTGCTACCCTACTCACAAAAAGCAGAGGTTAAATTCAGGTTAGCAGGGTAAAAAGAACTAGCTGGCTCACACGCACAACATTCAGAGACATTAAAATAGTACTTGCGTTCAGAAGAGAAGATACAGCCTGCCTCATATATGTTTTCAATTCCGTAAACCAAACAAGAATTAGATCAAATACCAGCAGCGGATTTCAAATCATACGTCGGTACAGTGAACGCCTGTTTCTCTCCAAGCACTGCATTTGATACCGTCGATGAAACAACAGAGGCCAAAATTATCATTGCTGTTGTAAATGGAGGAGAGTTTTCAGCTCGGAGAGGTCTCAGAACAGTTTCAATAGCAAAGAAACAACCAGCAACTGCTGCGTTAAAACCTGGAATTCAAGTGGAAAAATAAAGATGGTAAATTCATTAGCCCAGAACAAGGTATAAAGGATTACATTTTAGTCAATGCACACAAATAAATTAACTGTCGATTGTTTGTCAAACAAAGAACTGGTGATCCCAGCATGATAATGCATAAAGAAAATATATTTTGGAGAAATACAATTTACTCAGCAATATTTTGGGATATATTAGGTGAAGCAATGAGAAGATTATAATAAACTCTCTCTCTCTCTCTCCCAAAAAAAATATTAAAATACAATAACAAAGGAAGAAGAAAAAAATAGATTGATTTTGATGGTTCATGAAACTCGCTAACAAAGCCCTAGAAGTCCAAAATGTTCTACACAGGTTAACGGCATAAAACCTGATCCCTCATAAAGAGAACACTATCTAATGGTGCTAACAATGTAAAGCAACACATGATACCTGAAGAAATTCCAGCAGCTGCACCAGCAGCAACAAGAGCAATTCTCCTTTCCCTATTGTTCTCCATCATCACAGAGAATCCATGGGCACAAGACTTTCCAATATCAACGCTAGGGCCTTCAGGACCTAAAGAACAACCAGTACCCAAAGTTACAGCAGCCTGGATAGCTTTTACTGTGGGGAAGATTACAGCAAGTACATCAAAGCCCTGTCCTTGAGAAGAAGTAGACTGCTTTATTTGGTCCAATATTTCAAGTAGACCATGTAAAACGCCAACAACAACTCCTCCCAAGACTGGTATCAAAAGTATCCGATGCCAAGTATCAGTTAACCTCTGTAATCGAAGCCAGGCAGCTCCTTCATTTGGTGTACCAGCCCATGCCCATTCATGTATTACATGCACCTACATGAAACACCCATAGACATCATCTAATATTTCTTATCAAAATAATGTGAGAGATGAAATAATTCACGTTGCCCTAAAGAAATACAGAGGATAACAAAAAACAGACACTTCATGGACTAATCTTGAAAACGTCAAATACCGACGCACTTATAATGAAAGGATATCAGTAATTATAGGTGACTTTCTAATTCAAAAATAAAAAGTTGTAACTCTCCAGAAAGGTTGTTTAAGCACCTTAAAGAAACTATAAAAGAAGTTTAAGGTACTTCATTGAATAGTCAAAAATGCATTCAAAATTTTCAAAATATACATCTGAAATCATGTCATCTTCCTTGCTTTCTCTTATCAAGCTTTCAGACTGTAAAACATTTAGGCATGCACCCTAATTTGTACTCTAGTGTTGGGAATTGATCTTGCAAGTAAAGTCTCCCAGTAGCTTTTCGCAGCATTGAGGGGAGAAGCATGCTAAAGAAATTTTGTAAGAGAAATGTCTAGCCCGAAATCTTCTTATTCCTTGTTATGTTTCTAGTTTTCACCCAATTTCTTCATATCTTATAGTATTCCTGCGATGAACAGTAAATTTCTCAGAATCTCCCATGAAAATCCCTTACATTGGATACCTAATACATTCTATTGAAATTTCTAATTTCTACCGTGATACAGATTACTGATTAGACAGGAAAATTTAATAGAACAGCAGCTCATCTTACTATACGATCCCCTTCAGCTTATTCAGAAGCATTGATGATACACAAACCCAAAAAAGAATGACTAACATGGCAATAAAACCTATTCTCAATGAACTTCAAACCACTTACTCCCTTTGTCTAAAGTATGAAGGTTTTTCTACCTCGTTTTACGTAGTACAAAAGCTTCTACCTCAATTCTTGGCTATGCAGAAAATTAAATTTTCAAGACCCGCGACAAGAATATGAACTAAGCGTAAAGCAAAATTCTCATGATGCAATTCAATTTACACGGTCAAAAAATAAACTTTTGCATCGGGCAATTAGAGTTTGGCCAAAAAAAAAAGGACAAATTTCAAATCATCAACTAACCGCACGGTTAAAACTTGCAACACAAAGGCCGGTCGCAACGCCAAGAAGACACCCTATGAGAAGCAACGCCCACTCCGGCGGCGCGCTGTCTCCGAGAAAATCATCGCCGCCGCCACCGGCATTACTATTAAAAACGTGATCCGAATGCAATTGAGAGGAAGGGGAAGAAGAAGAAGAAGAGAAGCGGCGGTGATCCCGGTCGGAACGGAGCTTGACGCTCAAACGACGACCCGAACCCGATAGCCCGCGATCCAAACGCTTTAAAAGATCCGATGCGACACCTCCTTTATTGTTACTAGTATTGGCATTATTTGTTGTGGATTGGACAACCCCTTCTTCCAAATCGCCGTCCGGCGCCGACATATTTGAGCGCAATAACACATCACGTTCGCTACAATCGCCGCCCGATGACATTTCTCCACCGCCCCACTTCTCAAACCATTCCAAAATGGCCCACACACAAACACAAGGAATTGAGATTTGTTCAAAGAGATTTTGCTTTACTTTCAAGATATGTATTTTGGGGGTTTTTCGAGGAGAATAGTATTAGCAAAGTTTGAGAAAGTCAACTGAAAATTCGGTGTCTTTCCAAACCGAATAGGCTGTAAATGACGGAATGAAAATGCCAATGGAGATGGTTCCATTTATGAACAATTCAGAACAATTACCTTCTTTTTTTTTTTTCTGTCTGTCTGTCCAATTACAGATCGACAAGTGTATTCTGTAAAAAAAAATATGTTACACTCCTATGTTAAATAAAATAAATAAAAATAGAAAAATCGTGTCTGGGACTAAATAATTATTCTTCGTTAAAAAATAAATAACATTTTCTTGCAAAACGGGGTCATAATTAAAATTATTTTATTCTTTTAAACAAGTTAATTTGGATGACAATGTAAAGAGCATGTTTGGGTGAGCCTATATAGATAATATATTTTCTCTTTCATTTTTATAACCGTAAGTCCATGAGTGAAATGTTTCAAAAATCATTGAACTTATACATTAGTCACGGACTAATCACTAAACTTCAAATTGCTTCAACTTACTCACTCAACTTATACAGTCTCTATTCCATTCATCAATCCTTAAAATCTGTTAAGTTTTTTGCTGACGTGGAGGATGGTAATCTTGCATGGCGACAAACTACATGCCACGTCAACCAAAATATCCAACTCATATTTTACATTATTTTAAAACTAAAAGAAAAATTAAAAATTACAAAACTGAAAAATAAGACATTAAACTCAGAAACTCATAACCCTACATTTCACTTCTTGCAAACCATTTTTCCCTTCCATCCACACCATAATCACAGATAAAAATAGACGACACTTTCGGTAAATTGCTCAACCATACATCCAACAGGCTATCCGACGTTAATTCTTATTAATATCAAGTATTACAGAATTGGAAATGAAATTTGAGGAATCTCCAACCCACTTAGCAAAAACCTAAAAATGTTTTACAACAAGGATGTGAGCCGCATAATTTGCCTCAAGCAGAACAAAGGTGCAATTTAAAGATGAAAAAAATGAAAATTATTAAAATGTATTAGCAATCAAAGCAGCCTCCTGAGCATGGGGAGCAGGTATATTCAAACAGTCCGACTCGATGCAGAAGATCATCAACTCATATGCATAGGTAAATATGGGAAAAGCGACGACCTTTGTTGGGCTACAAACTGATCGATGCGCCGCTGAGTTATGGAAGAAGATGAAGATTTGCGTAGGGTTTTTGGAGAAGATGAAGATTTGGGACTAGGGTTCTTGAGCGATTTGGGAGAAATTGGAGGAGGTTTGGAAGTGATTTTCTGATGTCGTGTTATGGGTTTTTGAGTTTAAAAAAAAAAAAGGAAAAAAGTGTTTGCATTAAAGTTAAAAAACGTGCCCAGCCTGCAAAATACTCGGTTTCATTTTTGCAATTTTTTTTTTGTTTTAAAATGTGAGTTGGATATTTTTGGTTGACGTGGCACGCCGTTTGTCGCCACGCAATATTACCGTCCTCCACATCAGCAAAAGATTTAACAAATTTTAAGGAATGATGGATGGAGTGCAAACGGTATAAGTTCAGTGAATAAATTGAAGCAATTTGAAGTTCAGTGAGTAGTCTGTGACCAATGTATAAGTTCAGTGATTTTTGAAACATTTCGTCCATATTATTTCAAAAAATGGTTATTATTATTATTTTTTTCCTCTATTTACATATTTCATTGCGAAAATTATTATTTTCATCAATTTTATTAATTAAAAATTGTGAAATGATAAATATATCCTCTTATTTAAATAAAATAAAAAATAAATTGCAATCATAATTTCAATTTTTTCAAAAAAATTACAAATAAATCACAAATATATAATTAAAAATCAAAACAAAAAAATATAAAAACCCCTTCTTCTTCCTCCTTTCTTCGCCACCTCTTCCCACCACCACCACCACCAACACCAAATGTGGTACTAAACCATCCTCACCAAAAGTTACATGCTTTGGCTAAGTCCAAGTGAGAACTTCTTCCACCAAAATAACTTCCTCACGATTCCCAAAAAATGGTTCTTCCGCCACTGCAACCCGTCTCTACTGATGGTTCAAGAAACATATCTTTTTCAATAAAATAATTTCGTCGATAGACCAAGGCATTCTTGCGGAGGGGGTTTGTGTTTTTGGCTCTGGGTTTCACAAGAAAGTTTATCATTCTTGCAGGGTTGATACGAACCAAGGAACCCAAATGAACGAACCCATAAAATTGATAGGAATTGTGACAGGGTTGAAGCTCGATTTCAAGAAAGTAAAGGGAATTTTCTTGATTCTTCACCACCAAGAAATGATTTACTGTTAACTAGGTGTCGTTCTGCACCAAATAGATCTTGATCATTAGCAGGCCAGTTTTGGGGGTGTTAATTTTCCTTTCAAATTTTGGTTTCATATTATTGTATTGTTGAGTTTGGGGTTGAGATTAAAGCTCAACCATAACATTTAGTCACGATTTCACGCCATTTTGAGTCATGAAAGAAACCATCAGCACCGAAAGTTTCATCCATCCAAGGCTCAACCATATCCTTCAAGAGCTTCCTAATTGAAGGGACCACTTCAATATAACACACCTCTTAAGCAATCAATGCAAACCGTGCAGCTCTAGCGATCAATTTCCCATAAAAGTACTATGATGGTGTTGATATTGTACTTGAATTCAAGGCCTCAACATCCCTAATGAGTGCTTCAATTATCGCAGAACATGATTCCTCCTTAATCCCTCTAATTGAATACCAACAACAATAGGGTCACTTTTCAAAACCAAAGAATCTCCAAGAACACCAACTAGCTCACCATCAATACTATTTAAAATCCTCCAAGACGATAATCGAACTGTCAGTACTCGAAAGGAGCTGAAGATGTAAAGAATGGGAGTTTTGGCCCTCTGAGGAGTGGATTTTTGCCTTTTTTTTATTGTGTTTTTTGTTATAGTAATTGGAAAAATCGAACATCCTAAATTTGATTATTAATTAGGGAATATTGTACTGTTGGTTCTCAATCTATTGTCTTGGAAGTAAAAGTTTCGACAGCGGCAACGGTGGTGAAAAGAAGTGGTGGAGAAAGGAAGATGAAGATGAAGATGAAGTGGTTTTTGTTTTTTGAGTTTTGAGTCTTTAATATGTAATTTGGAATAGGGTTGCAATTAGTTTTTTGTTTTTTTCTTTTCTTTTTGTTTTTATTTAAAGACGATGATATATTTGTCATTTTACATCTTTTAATAGAGAAAATGCAAAAAATGAAAGGTATAAATATGAGTAAAAATGCAAAAAATGAAAGGAATGAAATTTTGTATACAATGAACTTCAAACGTAGAAACATTTTATGTTAATAACCATTTCAAAAAATTGATGGGATATTTTTCAAAAACTAATAAATCATGTACGTCCTCTTTGACTTTTTTGAACACCAATGTGCATTTAAGTCCCTTTTATTTTTATTTTTCTATTTATTTTCAATCACACATTTTTCAATAAAATAATATTTTTCATTACATCAATAAATTTTTCTTCTTTTTAAACCACACATTCTCCATAAATCTACTATTCCAAAATACATTCTTCCAAAGTATTGTGACTCAAACACACCCTAAATGGAACAAAAATATGCTCCGAACTTGTTCATTTTTTCAACTTAGAAAAGAAAGAAGATGGTGGCATTGAGTGAGCTTGGAGATGGTAGAGAAGGTAAGAAAGGGCGAGGTGAGGATGTAATGGGGGACTTATATGAATTCGGATTTGGCAATAACGGTGGACCCTATTGTGCAAGGATGTTGAGCACAATGAGTTGTCTGTTTTGAAACATGCGAGGGATGGAGAGCTCTTGCAAGGTTGTGCGCTGGAGATTTTAATCCATCACTAGAAATTCTAATAAAGTTGGAGGCTTGGGTCGATCATATGCTAAATTAGTGGAGTTTGGGGAAATCTAGGTGATTGTTTGTTTAATGATCTGAGTTTCATTGTCCATTCTCTAATATGGAAATTTGTGTGTAGTGAAAGTTGGTGGTTCCTATTCCCATCAGCCAAGGTTAGGGGTGGACATCAGGGTGTTTCAACACAGGTATTTCAAAAATCTAAATCGAACCATAAATCTCAATTCTTTTGCTTCATTCAGTCTCTGGAACCGAATTGAATCAGAATTGTTCAGTTCCAGTTTGATTCTACAAAAATAGTTTTTTTTTTTTCCAAAACATAATCTCATTTTTTTTTCAAATAATTTATCAACCAATAGAAGAAATACAAATGATTACATCTTGTATTGATTCCAAGCAGACGATCACTATCATTTCCATCTAGCATTTGCTAATAATTTGACCAAATTCACGATACAAAAGTAATTATAAGCTACCAACGTGTTATAAAATCTGATTGCCATTACCAATCACTTGCTGCACGTGAAAGATGATGACTCAACGAAAGCTATTAATCAAAACATGTTGATTATAGGTTATGCAATCAACAATTCAAGCAAAACATTTTTAAAAAATTAGAAAATAAAATAAAATTCGGTTTCGTATCCGAATCGATCAATTCTCAATTCAAATCCTTTTTTTTTTTGAAAATCGAACAATGTCCAACCCTAACTAAGGTTGAGCATTTGAATTTCGTAAAGTAGAATTTGATGCAGTGCTAAATAAGAAATTCAAGCGAAAACTTTAAAAACACGAATTTTGGAATCCACCAAATTATGAAAAAAAAAAAAATAACATGCAAATTTTATTAATCTAAAGATAATAATAAAATAAAAAAAACCAATGAGATAATCCTTTATTTATAAGGGTTTACATGAAAACCTAGTTTAATGAAATTAAAATTATTGAAACCTAGTTTAAACAAACTAAAATAAAAAAAATTCAAAATAATCTAAATGTTAAAAATAGCGCTAAAACTTTAAAAATTATTTTTTGAGTCATAAACAAAATCGAATGGCCGAAATACATCGTATGTCATGGCATATCAGTAAGTATTACTCGTATCGTCATCCTCTTTTCGAAATGCTATTATGAGCCCAAACTGAAATTCGGAGTCCTTTCCACCTCGGAAAAACTCAACCCCGATTTATAATTTGGATATAAAGGCTCATCATCTTTATGGAATTTCTACAAATTTGTCACATTGAACGTTCGAAAAATAAGTATAGAAGCTAGTAAGTCAATAATTTAGGCATTGTTGTTAATCTGCTTAAGCACTTTGAAAGATCCATACTTTTTTGGTTCCAACTTGTTGTAAATACTAACGGGAAATCTCTCATTTCTCAGAAACACCATTATTAAATCTTCTTCCTGAAATTGTTTGTCCTGTCGATGTGAATCGTCATTGTCTTATACTTTGCATTAGTCTACTCCAATTTCTACTTTATTTCATCAAGGACAGCTAGCACCTCTTCTGTCAAATGTTCAGCAGCCACACTCTTACTATTGCCCCTAGGTAATTTCACCAAATCTATAACATGGTAAGGAACCTCTGTATACACAATAGCAAATGGGGACTTGTGTGTAGCACTATGAATTGCACTGTTGTATGTAAACTCGACCTGAGGTAGTGTAAGATCCCGCTATTTGGGCTTATCTCTACAAACACTTCGAGTCATATTTCCAAGGGTACGGTTAGTGACTTCAGTCTGTCCATCAGTCTGGGGATGGGTAGTACTGCTTCAATTCAAACTCGTCCCAAACAAATTTCACAACGTAATCCAAAAATGTTCTACAAACTTTGTATCCCAATCCAATGTGAAAGACTTGAGAACTCCATGTAATCGAAACAACTTCTTTGAAAAACAGTTTTGCAATATTTGTGCATTTGAGATCTTTCGACAAGTTATAGAGAGTCATCTTGGAAAACCTATCAACCACCACAAAAAAAAAAAAATCTACTCCCCATTGAGTACGATGTAATCCTAGAACGAAATCCATAGTAAGACTTGACATATGCCCTGAAGGATAGGAAGTGGCATGTACAGCTTGGTATTCTACATTTGTCTCTTTAACACCTGACAAGTATAACATTTTCTGACTATAACTCCAACATCTCGCTTCAACTGTAGCCAATAATACCTAGCTTCCATAATGGTTATTGTCTTGTCACGCCCACTTAGACATCCACCATCATATCTCGAATCAACTTTCACGTAGAGATAAAATGGGAATGCAAAACTGGTTGTCCTTGAACAAATATCCATCACTGATATAGAAATCTATCAAAACTCACGATTCACACACTTGCTCCAAATCTCTTTTAAGTCAGAATCCTCTGCATACAATTCTTTCATGCACTCAAATCTAACAATTTCATGTCTCGGTGTGACTAGCAACGAAGCTCTCTAGCTAAGAGCGTCGGCAACTCTATTCAAACTCTCAGATTTACATTTAAACAAAAAAGGAAATTTCTGGAAGAGAGCCACCCACCGAGCATGCATTTTACAGATATGTTTCTGACTATTAATAAATTTTAGGGCTTGGTGAACAACACAAATTCATTCTGTATGACGTAGTGTTCCCATTGCTTCAAATCTCACGCCATTGCATAGAATTCTTACTCATAAGTACTCTACTTTTGCCTAGCATCACTTAATTTTTTGAAAAGAAAGCCACATGTCTCCTCTTGGGAAAAGAAATCCATAGCTCCAATACCCACACCACTAACATTACACTCCACCTCAAAGATATTCTCGAAACTTGGCAAGGCTAATACTGGAGTTGTATACAACTTTTTTATGATGAAGGTGAAACTTTTATCTTGCTCATCTCCCCAATTGAATCTCTCATTCTTAAAATATTCTGTGAGTGGTGTCACAATAGTACTAAAATTTATGATAACTCACTTATAGAAAGTTGTCACACAATGGAAACTCCTTACTTCAGAAATTGATTTTGGTGTTGGCCAATCTCGGATTGCTCTTGTCTTCTCTTCATCCACCTATTGACCCTCTTCACCAACAACAAAGCTTAGGAATAACAGTTTATGTATATAGAAAGTGCACTTCTTCAGGTTGATGTACAACTTTTCTCCTTCAGAACATCTAAGATTTGCCTAATTTGAACCAAGTGATCTTCTTTAGATTTGTTGTAAATGAGTATGTCATCGAAATAAACCATAACAAAAGACCTAATGAAAGGACAAAGAACCTGGTTCATCGATCTCATAAAGGTATTCAAGACATTTGACAGTCCAATGGTATCACCAACCATTCATAAAGTCCATCATTGCTCTTAAAGGTAGTCTTCCATTTGTCCCCTAGTTTAATGTAGATCTGGTGGTAACCACTGCGAATATCTATTATTGAAAAGACCTTAGAAGCACCAAGCATGTTTAATATGTCCTTCAACCGTGGATTGGGAAACCTGTATTTCACTATTATCTTGTTGATGGTACGATCGTCAACACACGTATGCCTTTTTCCATCTTTCTTTGGCACTAAAAAAACAAGTACTACACACGGACTCATACTCTACCCTATAAATCATTTCCTCAATAGCTCCTCAATTTGCTCCCTCAGTATCTCATTCTCTTTCGAACTCATTCGATAATAAGGCAAATTTAGAAGGCTAACCCTATGTATCAAATCAATCTAGTGCTGAATATTCCTCATAAGAGGTAACTCATTCGACTGTTCATCTGAGATCAAATCTTAAAATTTTGTCAATATCTCTTGTACCTCAGGGAACACTGTTTTCTTCCTTATTTGCAGTAAAAAGTCCCTTAACCATCACTGGATAAAAGCAATCAGACTCCATTATAGAATCTACAATCTCCTTCTCATTATTTGTATGGGTAAGGAAACTCTATATTCGTTGTTGGGTAGACTTCTCCGATTTTTTGAGATGAATCGTAGCGATTTTGTGACTGCCCTATGAAAAGAATGCCATATTATCACGCCCCTTGAGAGTTGAATCAACATCAAACTGTCATGGACGATCCAGTAGGATATGGCATGCATCCATGTCTATGACGTCATACGGAATCTCATCCTTATAATGCTTTCCAATGAAAACGGGTACTTTGCAAGTTTTAGCAACTTGAACATAATGACTTTTCTTCACCGAACCTGGGAATAAGGTTTAGGATGGTTCGTAGTAGGTAAATTCAACAAATTCATCAACCTCTTCGACACAAAATTTTCATAGCTTCTGTCGCCCACAATCACTTCACACACATTATTCTTGATAGAACAAAGAGATCGAAAAATGCAATGACGTTGTCCTTCCTCCTTAGGTGAGAAAAGAATCCACTGCAATACCAAAATAAGCCTCTCAACACCTTGTTCAACGGCTGAACTCATGCATGCTTATCTTCCACCTCAGTATCTTCTTCTTCATCCATTATCTCTGGCTCCACCAAATTGACCTACTTTCTTTATGGCAGTTGTTGAAACGATGCCCAGGCTTTAGCATCTATAACAAATATCTCTTGTGGGCCTAACATGTGTATTTTCATTTTGAGGTGTATTTCAGGTTTGACCTCTATTTCCAAACCGACCACTGTTGTCAACATTCTTCCTGTTAAAGTTGATTGGAGTTTGTAGTGGGCCTTCCCTTTGTCCAAAAGAACAGGGACGATGGTTCGACAGGTGGGTGAACTCTACTGTAGGTAGCCACCCTCTTATTAGATTCCATCATCTCAGCATTCGTCACCTTGTTAATCACTTCATGCAACGTCCAAATATTCAGCAACCCAGTTCTATCTTGAAGAGCCACCTTTAAACCACCGGTATACCTGGCTAATCTCTGATTTTTAGATTTTAACAAATTATTCCACTCTACCAACAACATTAATTCGTTGGTATAGTCTGATACTGTGCGACTGCCCTACGTGTATCCCAGAGACATACGATACAAAATTTATTCGTAATTTGCAAGTAAAAACCAACCCCACAAGGTATGGGATAAATGGATTTTAGATTCAACTCACGGCCCCATAAGGTATGAGATAAAGTTGTTGTGCCAATTATTTTACGGTACATGACTTTCAAAATATTTCAAAAGTCTATAATACCCCTTATGCAACTATGTTTGAACAAAGAATTTTATCTGATCCAGCAACAATATTGATAATTGACCTAGTTAATGAATAATTGGTACATAAATTGTCTGCAAGAGTCAGAGTACGTGGAAAACAAATAACATTTTTTTTGTGTTCAACTGTCATATTTTTGCTTTTAATTTCAATTTAATCGGTCCCAAACATAGCATATATATTATACTAAATTATAACAATTTAAATAAATTTAACTTACCTAAACTAAGTCATGTTTGACAAACATTATTTCAAAACCTTTTTTCTACCTACTCATTTTTTAAATACGAATTCACAAAATAAAATATTCTGCATGTAAATCCAAATTTTTTCCTACTTTTTAACTACACATTCTCCAAAAAATCATTATTAAAAACTTCATTTTACCCAAATAATGGTTGTCAAACAGGCTAGACGGATGTCACTTGGCTTTCCGCTGTTAGTGTTGTTCTGATATTGAGATCATCAGTCATATTTTTACAGATAGCTTCATCTCTGACCAGGTTTGACAACATTTGTAGATACCTATGTGGTCAAGTGAAGGAGTTAGACAGAGGTTCCAGAGATGATATTATTTTGGACAGTACGTAGACTGTGGTCAAATTTGCATTATCATTCCTCTATTGATATTCTAATTTTTATGGACTAAGAGGAATGATGCGAAACACAGAGAGATCCGCACGATGCCTAGGCAGATCATTTGGAAATTTTACCGTATGATATCCTTTCTTCATTTGGCGGGTGATTTGCCTCTTGCACCCCTATTCAATATTTATTTGACTCTCTCTCTCTCTCTCCCCTACCACCACATGTTTCAATTATATGGCATACCCCATCAATTGTATATCAAAAGATCAATACTGATGATTGCGTCAATGATGATTTTTGCTAGAGGTGTGGGTATCATTCGAGACCAGGTTGGATGCTGCATCAGAGCATTCTCTACATTTTATGGTAGGTGCATGATTTTAGAGGCCGAGGTCTCAACTATACTGGACGGGGTTCTTCTTGCCAGAAGGTTTGGTATCACAGACATTTGGATTGAGGCAGACTCGACTGCGGCCATTCACTGCATTACCAAAGATGGAGGACCATAGACGATTCATGGCATACTAAAACAAATCAAACACCTCAACTCCTTTGAGCGGGACACTATTTTCCACATTTATCGTTAGGGAAACCAAGTTGTAGACTCTTTAACTTCAGAGGGTTGGGAATAGCGTCGCTATCGGGAGTATGGACCACTTTACCTTCCACGTCAGATTCGGCATTTGTGCAGATTGACAAATATGGACGGCCTAGCTTCTAAAATTTATAGTTTAGATTTCATTTTTTTTAATTTTCATTGTATGGGAAGTAATGCTTTCTCATTTGTTGCTTTTAGACATTTGTTGTTTTGTTGCTTTCAGGAGGTTATGTTTATGTCCTTCCTTCCCTATATTGTGGCTTTTTTATGATATATACATGGTTGGGGAATCCGAACCCTCATCACCGTTCCTTTATGGAGCCTAAAAACGTAATAAGGATGTGTGGATATCTTTGATTTAAAAAAAACAAACCAAAACAATGGCTTAACAAGCAGCTAGCTTGGAGTCATGTGAGTAAGAAAGAAAAATGTAAATCTTAGGAACCATATTTGTAATTTTATTC
>CAIGRN010073973.1:0-27284 GCA_903798345.1 Fraxinus anomala
CATTGAAGCATTTGCGAGGTCAAGATAAGCTAAACAAAAGGCATGCAAGGTGAACGAAATTTGGAGAAATATCTCTCAAAGTAAGACGACGATCCTTCAAGTGAATATCATAACCTATCTCAAGTAATTGCCCCAAACTCAAAACATTAGACTTTCAAGTGGCACAAAATAAACTTGAGAAATCAAAAGATGACTTCCATTTTTAGCATGAATAAGAACATCACCTTTCCCTTTGATTGGAACTTTGATTTTATCTCCAAAAACAATATTGGCTTTCACCGACTCATTTATTGTTGAGAATAACTCATTGTTGCCACTCGTGATTGGCGGCGCTGGTGTCAATGTACCATGATCGTTTATCCTCTTCTTCTTTGGTTGCCAACAACAACACAACAACAATTCTTCATCTTCCTTTACTACAAAATAATTAGCTCTCTTCATTATTGGTAGTGTTACTCCTACATCCGGAAGCAAAGTGACCACATTTATGACAAGTGTAACATTGAACATTGGACTTGTCATACTTTCTCCCACCAACTCTCTTGGAGCCATAGTTCCAACGCCCTCGTTCTCTCGGTTGACTGCTTGATCATTTATTATTCAAATTTTGTCTTCCATCATTTCTTCCATTACCACGACCATAATTTGTTCCGCAACCATGAATTTAACCTCTTCCATGAGATCATCTTTGCACTTTCTCTTGATTTCTCAAAGAGACCTTCGTTTGGAGAACTTGAGCCACCAACCCTCCTTTCTTCAATCTTTCTTCATCCGCTTGCAAAGACCCCCTGAGTTGATCAAAGGGTCATCGTATCCAAGTCATTTGACTCTTCAATGGCAATACTAACAAACTCAGTTTGAGTCGAGCCATCTAAAAATTTTCTCAATGATACGACCATCTTCAATTTTTTCCTCTACTGCTTCATATGATTGACAATTGAGGACACTCTAGTGAAATAGTAAAAAATAGATTTGGACTCTTTCATGGGCAGAGATTCGAACTCCCTACGAAGAATTTGAAGGCGAACCTTTTTCACTTTTACAATTCCCTTGAAATTGTTCTCGACAATCTTACAAACTTCCTTAGCTTTTGTTGAGGTTACAACTTTCTAGAACATGGCTTTATCTAAGCCCATGTGAATAATAGAGAGGGCGTGCTCATGTGACTTGTTGTACTTTTGCAAGACATTCATTTGAACTTGACTTACAGCTCCTTCATTCTCTAATTCATCATAACTTTTCTCTACAACTTCTTTGGCCTTCTGTAAGCCAAGCAATGTCTTCATGCGTACGTTCCAATGTCCATAATTTTCCTTTGTAAGTTAGGAAACAACAAAAGGAAATGAACTACTCATATTTTGAAATGGCTCTTATACCAATTTGTTGGAAATAAAAAAATTCCAAGAAAGGCTAAAGAGAAAACATAGGAATTTCTTGAATGATATTTGTATTCTATGGCTTGGCTATATCAAATGTCTCGAGCACAAGGCCTTTTAGAGGTACAAGGAGTTCCAAATACATTGTATAAATTCAAGAGACTAATTAATGACTTCTCTTACATACTATGAATAGTAGGATACAAAGAACTATATGGATATATGAATAAAATAAATACATAAATATTAAATAAGCTAATTCAAGTAAATTCAAGAGACTAATTAATGACTTCTCGTACATACTATGAATAGTAAGATACAAAGAACTATGTGGATATATAAATAAAATAAATACATGAATATTAAATAAACTAATTCATGAATCAAATTTAATTTTCAATATTCATGAATCAAGTTTTAATTTCCAATAATAAGATTGTTCATTCACCTTAAAGGTAATTCTTGAATGCATTCTAATTTTTACCAATATTTTACCCTAATATTTTTTAACCATCAACCCTTTTTGCGCTAGTAACAAATTCTCCATTAGACAACATTGGAGAAGAAAAACATGTAACAAAGTCCATATACGATTCCATCTAGCACTTTAAGGTTCAGTAACATGCATGGCCTAATTCTTCTCAATACTTTGTTGAATATACGATAGTTACATTACATAGGATAATTTGGATTACAATCTTTTTCACCATGCCATCCACTCCTATTTAGTACGTACAGCTAGCCCACCAAACATTCCCCATATGTATTTCATTAATTTGTATAATATTAATCTCAGGTGTAGAGGTAGACATGGAAACACAGAGATTACAGTGAGAAGTTGAGCATTGGAAGAAAAGAAAGTGCTAAATGCAATAAAACAGAATGCCTTGCAGCATTATATAATAAATCAAAGTTGCATATTCTTGAAGAATTCATAAGTTTATTGCTAAAGAAACTGCACTAATATGTGATATTAATTTATTCTGCAATGACAAAAGTTATTTCTTGTTCGAACAGAAGTTGTCATTGACATGTGAAATTAATTATGCCGCAGAACGGAAGCACACACGAGTTACAGAATAGCATGAACACTGTTGAATTACTGCTATGGAAACTGTTAATTCACTAGTTGAAGCATAAATCTCAACACTTCTTGAATAAAATGATATCCTTACCTGATGCAATTCATAGATGGAATACCCCAAGTAATATGTTACAGAAAATTGATATTCGGATCTGGAAATAATTGATGAAATGACGAATAAGTAATTTGCATGAAGTGTTGCTGATATTCATTAGTATATCAAATTGAATGTTACCAACTGGAACTCATGGACATGAATCTGGATCATAGACAGAACGGCCATCAATTTGGACGTAGGGAATATCAGCAATGATTGGCCAGTAGTCTCCTTTGTTTTTCAAACACCGTTTCTTAAGAAGTGTGCAGCCTCCAATCAAAAGGCCAGAAAGCTTGTCAATCCGTTCTTCCATAGGCAATGCAACAAGCTTTGGGCATTGGTAGATGACTAAATGTCGAAGTGAGGTGAGGTTTTGGAAGCCTTTTGATAGAGTTTCCAGATTCGGCAGCTCATGCAACTCCAACTTAGAAAGAGATGGAGGAAGCACATAATGTTCGTCATCATTAGTGAAGTAAACCAGCTCTGGATTTCCACCAAAGAGAAAATTACGAAGAGACGCGAGTTTCTGTAGGTCCAACTCCCCCAGGGGCTTTAGGTTTCCACAATGCCTGACAGAAAGTTGGAATAGAATTGGTGGAATATTCCCTTGGGGAAAGAGCTCTGTTAATGATGGACAATTACCCACCACCAAGTACAGAAGAGACGAAAGTAGTTCCATCCGATCGGGTAAGGACTTGAGATGTTGACAATCATATATATGTAGACTTCTCAAATTTGGTGTAGGCAAGCCTCCATGGGGAAACAACTCCAGACCATCACAAGAATATATGTATAGGCGAGTGAGACTTGAGTAATTGTAGCCATATCCTAGTAAATTTGTCATGTTCAAATTCACCCAGCCATTAATAATTAGATCTTTAAGTGTGGTTCTGCAATTCTGTAGCGACGGCATCATTTTCAAGGATGAACAATTATCGATAACCAGCACATCAAGATGAGATATGATATTAGGCAACAACTCCAAAGCTCCACAACTCCATATCAGAAGATTCCTAAGATCAGGGAGAACATCAATCTCTTGAAGGGACAATAGCTGACGACAGCTTCCAATATAAATTTGCCGTAGGTTGACTAAGCTTCGTGCAGTTTCATCACTTGGCCATAGAGTCACAAGGTCATCACAATCAACAACTTCAATTTTTTCAAGTGTAAAAGGAAAATGCACCAATGCTTTGAAAACTGAAGTTAATCCAAATATTCTAGTCAATCTTAATTGGGTTAAGGACTCCAATTTGTGCATATGATTTAGCACTACCTCCATTACACTTTGTACTTCTAACTCACAAAGGGATGGCAGTATGATATTTGGAAGCCTGATCAATTTGGGACATCTTCTTATGTATAATTTACATAGCTGAGGAAGTTTGATAACATCGGCTTCATGTGCTAATCCAAGCCATTCCTCCCAATTTGGCATGTCCTCAAAAGTCAGACTATTGAGCAATGGAAAAGGTAATTCCCCATGGTCTGTATTCCCATAAAATTCAGCTCCGATCACTTTTACTTGATCCATGCCTCGAATGCTCAAGTCTCTTAGCAAAGGCAGTTGCCCTAATGGGGGAAAAGTTGTGCAGTTTTTACAAAAATCGAAGCTTATCTTTGCTAGCTTAAAGAATTCTGAATCTCCAATCCAATTAGAGAATTTTTCACCCCCGTAATACTCAATTTCAAATCTTGATAATCTTTTATGGGGCTTTAATGCATTAAGCACATCCAATTCAAGAGTTTTATCCCGGGAATCAACAAAGTCTTTGCTCCATGCCAACCTTATTTCGTTAAGGCTTGTCTTGTCCGTTAGCCTCGCATCCATTGCTTCTTGAACATTCACAACATTTTGCAATTCCTCAATTAAAATTTCACCTTGTAGAAATGGTAGGTTGCCCAAGTCTTTTAACTTCATTCCTCTACTTTTACTTACAATCATCTTAGATAATGTTCGTAAACTAGATAGTTGAGAAATTCCTTGAGGCATCTCATGTAAATTAGAAGTACCAGCAATGTCTAGATGGCAAAGATTAATAAGATTTTCCATCCTTGTGGGCAATTTGAAAAGTCTGAAACAACCTCTTAGAATCAACACTCGTAAGTTGATAAGGTTGCACACAGATTCAGGCAACCACTTTAGTGAAGTTTCAGCTAGGCCTAGGTATCTTAAATGTCTTAAATCACCAACAGAAATTGGCAACTCATATATTGAATAACCATTTAAGGATAGCACTCTTAAGCAGCACAAATTTGGTAATAGGTGAAGCAAAATTCTTTGGGATATAAAGAACTCCTGATAATGCACCTTCTTCACAATGGGTAGTGGCAAAAATGTTCTTAATCTTTGACCATACTTGAGAAAATCAAACCTATGGTAAGTTTCATGGCTACCACGGATGAATGACAAGTGACGTACCTTTTCAAAAATCTCGGTGGGAGAATTTTCCTTTAGGACATCATCCATCCTCAAACATTTATCACCAGCAACAGACAATGCTAGATCATTAACGAGATCGTGCATCACAAAGAGTGAAGCATTAGCACTCGATTGTTGGAAGAATGATCTAGCCAACAGTTCATCAAAATATTGACTGCCTAATTCTTTCTTTGATTCCTGCACAAAACCTTCCGCCATCCAAAGGTATGCTAACTCAAACTTATCGAACTCATAGTCCTTGGGAAAGAGTGCACAGTAGGAAAAGCATCTTTTCAATTGAGGAGGAAGGTATTGGTAACTCAGTTTCAGAGCAGGAAGAATTTCACTCTTTTCATCAGCCATCCAGATCTTACTTTCCAACACCTCTTCCCATTCCTTTGGACCTGTCATGCGTAGAAGCCCCCCAAGGGCCTTTACTGCCAGTGGCAAGTTCTTACATCTTCTCACCACAGACTTACAATTATCTCTTAAATCTGGATTTGCATCAATAGTTTTGCTTCCGAATGCTTGTTGAACTAATAGTGCCACAGCGTCGTCCTCAGATAACTCAGTCACATGATATGCTGGAATATAAGACATGATTTTGGCTACCCCTTCTTGTCGAGTTGTAATGATGATTTTGCTTCCAGGTTTTCCAGAAAGAAAAGGACGGCGTAGGATATCCCAGTCTCCAAAATTTTCATTCCAAACATCATCTAAAACTACTAGGAATTTCTTGTTTGAAAGACTTTCCTTTAGTCTGACCTGAAGCATGTTAAAATTTTCATAGTCACTCTTTCCCGAAGAAACTGACTCAAGAATGCATTTTGTTACCTTAAAAGCATTATACTCATCTGTAACGCAAGCCCATGCCTTGAGATCAAACTCATGCTTTAATCTTTCATCATTGTACACTAGCTGCACAAGAGTTGTTTTGCCGACACCACCCATGCCCACAATCGGAATAACAGACACTGGACTATCATTTGATTCAACACCCAATAAGATTTCAAGTATTTTCTCTTTGTCCTCCGCTCTTCCATGGACTTCAGATTCTACAACAAGCGAAGTCGTTTGCAATCTTCCTCCAGTTCCATGGTGCCTCCCCCTCATATTCTCCACCAAACATAGAATCCTAATCTGATTTAATAGACCTTCCAATTGGCTACTAATCTCTTTTAGCTTGGAGGAAATCTTGCGATCGGACATGAAATCAGCGAAAGAAAGATTAGTAAAACAAGTGGGGAGAAGCTTCTGTATCTTACTGGTGCTGCCCTTATTTTCCTTCAATTTGCGCAGCGAAGCTTCGGTGTTCAACTCATCCACTAAGTCATCAAGATCATAAGCCAAATCTTCCAGATCATTCAGCCACTGTTTCACAGCTCTGTTTTCTGTTTGCTTGTTTTCCGCATCAGTAAGCACAGCCTCGATCATCAACAATTTTGTACGCCATTCTTTCAGCTGCGCATCGATTCCTACACGACGCAGAAATTTCAGCAGCTCATGAGAGACCAGTTTCTCAAGCAAAACCGTGAGAAATGCACCTAGAAAAACTTCGACTATAGCCATTGTTAAGGAAGCAAGAGATGAGAGAAATGAATGCAATAGAGGTTGACTCTATGTACATAAGGAAGTCTACTTCTTGTGCGTGGGTACTTTAATTTGCGAAAGTTACACCATTCGTCCCCAATCTATAGAGATAGTTGCAATGTTGTTGTTGTTATTATTATTATTATTTCTTCTTCTTCTTTTTTTTTTTTTTTTGCAGCGAACTCCTCAACCAGTAGGTTTAGGTGCCCAGTTAGTCCTTGCCGTTAACATGAATGTAACTGTAATGCCTATGAATTGCTTGAAGAAAAAAATATACTCCACGAATATTGTTCTATATTCGAGATACATAGATGATGCAAAGGGAGAACCAAGTGTAAAAGGCTCACATAAAGTAGGCGAACTATTCCCCCATCCATACTAGCCAGAAATCGTTATTGAAGTGCAAATGGACATGTGAGTAAAATATAACACTAGAATCAATTACAAGATAACCAATAAAAGGCCGCCACCTATCATTCTTCTAAAATGTTCAAATTGTCCAAAAGCTTTGAGGGAAATCTATAAATACACCTACCTCATAAGAGAAAAGCATATAAATTCAAATATCTCACTTCCAAATAGCCATTTCTTCCATTACTCCGATATGAGCATCAAAATTAGTGAATTTAGAAAGTGAAAACCCTGGTTAGGTGAGAAAGTTTTTGATCCATTTATATCATCAATAAATTGACGATGTTTGCAAGAAACTGTAAACCATGAAAATTCTCTATTATAGTTGAGAAATTCTTGAGATATGAGAAAATAAGCTAAGCAAAGGAAAATCAGGCATTAGCCGGAGCGCCAGAAGATTGAAAGATTAGCATTGTACCAACCAATGCATAGGTCAAATCATAGTGGAAGGAGAATATCAATGGGAACTACAAGAAAATCAATCACTTGATCAGCTTCATAACTTACGAAAGAAGAAGTTAGCAGCATAGGCCATCCAAAATATGGCTAAGGATCTCAAAGCATTGACATTGGAATGTGTTGTTTTGTGTATAAAGACACAAAGACTGAAATGTAAATGTACTGAAAAGGTATAACCTCGAGAATTCGCAATCTCTAACCTCTTCAATCAAATTTATAGAATGTAAAATTGAAATTTCAGGAATCGAAGAAAAAGTAATCGTGATTCAAACAGAAATAGTGGAAAAATGTTTTCACCACATGCTCCTAGAGAATGAAAACACAAACAATCGAATACAAAAATATAGCCCTTGGATCCCTTTGTCGGAGCTTCACCACCTCACCAGATGAGGCTCGATTATTCACGAATAGGTCATTATGTTAGTAAAAATTAGAGAAGACCTCCAGGCATATCAATGATATATGAATTTCAACATCGTCAAGGATAAATTTGTATACAATAGAATCCTTGGATGGCCTGTCATAAAGTAGGCTAACATAATAATTTCCCTCCATCAATCGTATGTGAGATATTCAACTAAAAAAGGTAAAAATGTCTTTAAAATACAATCAAGGAATCCAAGACATGAATCATGAAAGTAAAAAAAAAAAAGGGAGAAATGAGAGCTCCCAAGAACATTGTTGCCATAGTTCAAATGAGTAACCCCAAAGGCAGACTAGAAATTGATAACTCAATTGATCCCCACACAACTGATTGCATGTCGAGAAAAATAAGGTTGAAGAGCTAGAAAGCTTTCCTATTAGCTCAGAATATGCAAGCAAAGCTCTAAAAATTGGCAAAGAGGCAAGCAAGGCTTGCTAAAAAAATTCCTACCGTAAACCTAGATATGTTCACCTGGAAACATGTTGACATGGTGGGAATAGATCCTAAAATTGCATATTACGACCTAAAAATTGATCCCAAGATCAAGCCCCAAGGTGCAAAGGTGCTGGCTAACGAGCGCTGAAAAATACGAGACATTGAAAAGCGAGGTAGATAAGCTATTAGAAAATGGCTTTATCCGCAAAGCTCAATATCCATTTAGGTATATAATCAGGTCCTGGTGCAAAGATGGCAAACATGCCAAGATTTCACGGACTTGAATAAAGCTTATCCTAAGGACAACTTTCCGCTCCCCAGAATTGATTAGTTGGTGGATGCAACTGCAGGACATGAACTGTTAAATTTCATGGATGCATATTCATGATATAATCAAATCCCTATGTATGGACCCGATGAGGAATATACCACATTGATAATAGATCGAGGACTAGACTGTTATAAAATAATGTTGTTTGAGCTAAAAAATGCAAGGGCCATATACCAAAGGCTGGTGAACAAAATCTTCGCGGATCAATTAGGAAAAATAATGGAAGTATACATTGATACTATGCTAGTGGAAAACCTCTAGGATGAGGACCACTTTAAGCACTTAGAAGAGGTTTTCAACATATTACGAACATAAGCTCAATCCGCTAAAATACGCCTTCGAAGTTAAATCCAAAAATTTCTTCGAATAATAGTCAATCAGTAAGGTACCAAGGTGAACCATAACAAAATTTAGGCCCTCAGAAAAATATGATCCCTTTCTAAATCAAAAGAGGTTCAAAGTCTAATGAAAAGGGTTTCCACTCTAAGTAAGTTTGTGTCACGAGCAACAGACAAATGTCTCCTTTCCTCCAAGTATTAAAAGGAGGAAAGAAATTCGAATAGAGTAACGAATGTGAACAGGCATTCCAAGCTCTAAAAGATTATCTAGAGAAAGCACTCCTGCTAGCTAAACTCAAAAATGAAGAAAAGTTAATGCTATATTTAGAAAATTTCTGAGGTGGAAGTAAACTTCGTATTGGTAAAAGAAGAAAGGAAATAACAATTACCAATCTATTATGTAAGTAAAGCCCTACAGAGCATCTAGGTATTCAGGTATGGAAAAGCTGGCTCTTACCTCAGTTACAACATCGCGAAAGTTGCGACCCTACTTCTAGAGCCACAATATTGAAGTACTAACTAATTTCATGCTCAAGGAAGTATTGTAAAAGCCTGATTTGTCAAGAAGATTATTGAAATAGGCAGTAGAGTTAGGACAATTCGAAATAAACTATAAAGGATGATCTGTAATCAAAACACAAGCGTTGGCTAAGTTTAACACAAAATTGTCAGATGTTCCTGTTCCGGAGCCTGAACAGAGAATATGGAAACTATTTGTGGATGGGTCGTTGGGAAATACTGGTTTTGGAACAGGCATTATCTTGCAAGCCCAGAAATGTACAAATTTAATTGTACATTAAGGTTCGCATTTAAAGCATTCAATAATGTAGCTTAATACTAAACTTTATTGGCGAGCCTGCTGTTGATGAAAGAAATGCAAGCTCAAAATAGAGAAGTAAAAAGTGACTCGCAGTTGGTAGTAATCAAGTGAATGGGAAGTTCACAGCCAAGGATAAAATTATGGCTGGTTATCTTGCAGAAGCCATAAGATCATCTCATTATTTCAACAAATATGAACTCGCTCAAATCCCTAGAGAGGAGAACAAGAATGCAGATGCTCTGTCAAAATTGGTAAGTTCAAAGGACATGGAATTGTTTAAAATAATGCCGGTAGAATTTTTATCAAAATCATCAATTGGCCAAAAATAGGGAAAAAACCATACGGGTACAGGATAGAGCTTCATGAATGCAAGAAATCATTTTTAATCTGAATGACAGGATGGTCTTCAAAGATAGAAAGGCAACACAAAACTGCGAATAAGGGTTGCAAGATACACACTACAAAGTGATAACTTATTTAAGCGAGGGTATACACCCCCTCTGCTCAAATGCATAAATGAGGACGTAGCTTTATACTTAAATGAAAAAAAATGCATGAAGGTATATGTGGAAACTATGTCAGCAAAAACTCCCTAGCGCAAAAGATTTTGAAACAAAGATATTATTGGCCTAATATGAGGAAAGATGTCTTGAACTTTGCCTGAAAATGTGAAAAATGTCAAAAGTTCGCATCTATACATCGACAAAACGTACAATAGCTAGTAATAAACAGTGGCCTTCAGCCTTTCGTTAAATGGGCATTGACTTCACTGAACCACTGCTAATATGAGATCCATAATTGTGACAGTATATTATTTTACCAAGTGGGTAGAAATTGAACCCCTCATATATATCACTAATGCTAATACATGTAAATTCATATGGAATAACATTATCTGTTGATTCGACATACCAAATTCTATAATCTCGGATAATGCACACAATTTCAAAGGAAAAATGCTAAAAGCAATGTGTGACAAGTTGGGAATTTGAGAACACTTTTCCACCCCATATTATCCCTAGGCTAAAGGACAAATGGAAGCAATAAATAAGACACTAAAAGGCATCATAAAAAAGAAGCTCGATATGGCGAAGGGGCCTACCAAAGTTCCTTCAGTCATATTGAACTACCACAAAAATTGCTACATGAGAAACCCTTCTCCCTAGCCTATAGAATGGAAACCATGGTACTAGTTGAAATCGGTATAAGTTTGGCAAGGAAAATTGGATATGACGAAGAGAAAAATGAAGAAGTTATGAATGTGAATCTCGACCTCTTAGAAGAAAAGCGAAGTGGATCTCAAGTTAAGCTCGCTACATACAAGAAGAAAATAGAATGGTATTTCAATTCCAAAGTTTACAAGAAGAATCTCAAAGTAGGGGGCTTATTCCTAAAGAAAGTATTTCTCGCAAACAAAGAAATGAGCTCTAGCTCACTTGGATTGAAGTGGGAGGGTCCATATACAATAATTGAAGTTGTTAGAGCAGGAACATATAAGCTCACATGAAAGGATAGCGAACGCCTTAAACATCACTGGAATGGCATGTACTACTTAATATATTATTAATAAAATGGGAAACAAATTCTTATTAAGCTAACGCAATGAAAGTTGCTCATTTTATCATACGAACTTAGCCAAGTTGATCTTTTGAATTCCTGTTGTACGAAGCTAACAAAGTTCGATGATTACTTAATAGTACGAGCTCAATAAAGCTAAATAATAATTGCAAAAAAAAAATGATAAAATGAAAATTTTCATTGATATAAAGAAAGGTTACAACGCAAGTAACCTTTGCGAACTAAATGTATTACATAGCCAAAAATCATACTTTACAAATTAAACTACTCTACGTCCATTGTCCGTATCTATAAGAATTTCTTGAGTTAAAAGATGAGGGTAATCACTTTGCCCAAAGTAGTCTCTAGAAGTTGGCCGGCGTTTGTCGAAAAGAAAATGCATGTAGGTTTATCACAATATTGGTAACTATGTCTTGCATTGTAATCCCTCACAGATGCATATATGTGAAAAATTAAAAAATGGCAAATTTACCTACTTTCGAACCACTCTCTACCAACTTCTAAATTAAATGCATCGAAATTGAAGTAATAGATATGCAACCCTAGCATAGCACGAAAGAAATTAGGATAATTCCATGATCTTATCTAGTTACATAAAATATTGGTATAAGAACTAAAGGGGATTCATAAGAAAATATAGTGGAATTAAAAAAGATGAAAAACCAATAACAACACTTAAAGGGATTCTGAGGAGGACAAGAGGTTTTTTCCCAAAATCAACAACGAATAGTGTTAGGATACATCTTTTGTAGTTAGTGAGAATAAAGGGAATGGATAACATGGTGCATATACAAATAGTGTCAAAAGGAGCCTATCTCAATCGTTGAATTCCAACGGACTCACTACTAGAATGTCACGAAATCTCAGCCGTTAAAGATGAAAAGACATATAAACGAAATACCAAAAGCAAGCACACGTAATGCATGCGCGGAATGGAAAAAGTCAAAGAGGCATTCCTTGGAATCATTCGTGATTAAGTAATAACATTTTTCCGTCTAACCCGAAAATAAATTGCCAATAAACAAAAATAGGAAAAAGTATTATTGGGCAAAGTCATCAAAAAAGTTCGCAGCTCCATAACATTGTACGATTAAGTCCTAGATTTAATATAATAATAAAATCGAATTTTGAGGACTATATTTTGAACCAACATTCCGCGAACTTGTTCTCTACTTTCCAGGCATAAATAATGCAAAGGGGGACCAAGTGTAAAAGGCTCACACAAAGTAGGCGAACTACTCCCTTAGCCATATTGGCTAGAAATCGTTATTGAAGTGCACATGGACAAGTGGGTAAAATGTGACACTATAACAGAATTAGTTACAAGATAGTCAATGCAAGTTCGCCACCTATCATTATTCTGAAATGACCAAATTGTCCAGAGGTTTTGTCGGAAATCTATAAGTATCCAACCTCATAAGAGAAAAGCATGAAAATTTAAATATCTTTCCCCCACATAGACATTTATCCTCTTGCTCCGGTTTGACAATTAAAACTAGCGAGTTTAGGAAGTGAAAACCTAGTTAGATGAGAGGAATTTGTTGATTCGATTTCTATCGTCAACACTTATATTCTCAAATCAATAATTGCAGATGTTAAAATGAAATGATTATGCGTGTTGTGTTGTGTTGTGTTGTCATCTACTCTTATATAGACGCACATACATTTGGGTCCATGTTTGGTTTAGATAAAAATCAAAATTTTAGTAGATTTTGATAAAAGGTGATGAAATTTGTGGTTGAATTGTAGATCCTATAAAATGTGTGATTAAAATTAATTGTTGATTTTGAATTAGATTTTAATTCAACTTTTTAGTTGAACCAAATATGGGCTAAATGTAGATTGTTGTATTAAGGGCATGTTAGAGCCTCATTTTATAAAAATTCATTTTTTTTTTTCTCAAATTCATGTTTAACTACACATTTTCCTAATAAGATAATTTTACACATAAATAAATTAAAAAATATATCTTCCTGAAAAATTGGACTTAAAAAAAACCAAGTCCGGCAACTTTAGAAGTGCATTACTTGGGAAGTTGTGGGCTGGAAAAAACATTTGAACTAACATTCCAACAAAAGCTCCAACATTAATCGCACAACCAAGATTTGGGAGATCCACCAAAAATCCCTAACTGCTTCACAATAAATCATAAAAGAATGGAGTCCTCATGTCGTTAATGAAAGATGCCATTGCCAGCGGTGATGTGGTGGAGGGAGGTGAGGCAAGTGAGGTCAATTTTCCAAGCAAGTCCCCATTTCACATCCATTAAAATAAGGGTATGTTTGGTTCGTGTTTCAGTTTTAAGTTTTGAGTTCATTTTTAGTTTTTTGTTTTGAGATCTGTTTTGAAATTGTTAAAAATGTGTTTAGTTTATCATTTTGAAAAATTATTTCTCAAAACACAAAGCTAGAAAACACGTTTGATTTGAATGTTTAAAAATATGTCTTATGACATTTTATTCCACGAAAGTTGATTATTTAGTAAAAATGGAACAATTTTAAGTCAATATATTATCAAGTAATATATACATTTTAAAGTTGGTGAATTTATCAATATTTCTTCATCCTACAAAAGTAAAATAAAAATAAATAATAATTGAGTTCAAAATATGAAAAAAAAAATTAATGATCTGAACTCAAAATATTTTTATCTCTGTTCATTAAAATATATTTTTTTGAATTTTTATGTAAGGCTTGGATGATTTTTTTAATTTTTCATTCTTTATAAATTATATTTTTCTATAAATTTCTTTAATTTTATTTTTTATTTTTTAGATTTTATTTTTTTCAAAATTTTATGTTTTTTAAATTTTATTATTTAGAATTTTATATTTTATTTTTAAATTTTTTTACTTAAATAAAATTTTATTTAAACGTTGTTTTTCAATATTTTGAGTATTTTCAGAATTTTCACTAAAAACACTTAAAAACGTCAAAAAATGCATTTTGAGTATTCTATTATAAATTTAACATCGTTTTCAAAAATGCATTTTCAGAAATATCGGCTCAAACACGTTTTTAACGTTTTGCAAAACTAAAAATTAAAAACGGTCTGAAAATAGCAAACCAAATGCACCGTAAGTGTTTTGGGAAAAATGAGCTTTGGAATAAAGATTTTTTTCGGAGAATGTGTGGTTAAAAAGTATGAATAAATTTAAAATTTATGTGTAAAATATTTTATGAATTTGTAATTGGAAATGAGTATGAGAATTTTTTTTTATTTAATGGATGTCAATAATTGGCTAAATAAGACAATTTTGCTTATTTTTATTATCTTTTATTTTGTTATATTTTGTCTTTTTTTTTAAAAAAATTGTAATTAAATTATGTCCCAATTGATTTCGAGATGTGGCTTTGTCACAGTGGCGACGATGCCAAGGGAGTGGAAGGGGATTATTTTGGTAGGGAATGATAGAGACGACCTTTTGCATTTCCTATTCCCTTCATGAATAATGTTATTAAACATCAATGGTATTATTTATTAATTTAGGTGACAATTACATGATATTAAATGATAGATTCACTTAAATACAATGTCGCATAATTCATTTACATGAACATATTAAGTGTGATCACCTACACTCATAATCTAAGACCACTGATACTAGATAGTATTATTCTTCATTCCTTCATTTCCTTTTGTTTGTCTAAGTTAGCGATACACACTTATTGCCTATCGGTTGGGGACTGGATTGCTAGCTAAAAGAAATGGAAAGGAGACTATATTGCAACCACTATTATAGGATTGGGAGGAATAACATAATTTTCGCATTATTTTTGTAAGTGACCAGCAA
Source organism: Fraxinus anomala (assembly GCA_903798345.1). Lineage (NCBI taxonomy): Eukaryota > Viridiplantae > Streptophyta > Magnoliopsida > Lamiales > Oleaceae > Fraxinus > Fraxinus anomala. The sequence continues at coordinate 15,159 of CAIGRN010073973.1, forward strand.
TGCCAGCTGTTATCAAAAAAATTATGCCCGACTTCATTTTATAAAAACTATTTTTTCCCGAACTCATTTTTAATCACACGTTCTTCAAATAAAATGATTTTACACATAAATTAAAAAAAAAAAAAAACTTCTTTTTAACTATATATTCTCCACAAAATTTTCATGTCGAAGACATGGGTTCGATTCCCCGTAAGGGATAGGTACTCATTCTTGACGTTGGCTGATTAAAAAAAGGCATCCTTGACGCAGCAAAGCCCGTCTTTCCATGTTGGCATGCTCCCTCCTATTGTAGGCTTATTTTCCACTTGACAGTGTTACGAAAACTATTATAATACATTTTCTTTCAAAAAAATGGGGCTCATATACACCATATCACTTTCTGTTATCACTTAGGCAACACAGTAGGATTAGGGTATAATGTTGTTAATCATCATTCATGAACACAGTTTTGATCGGATCTTTTTATTTTCAAAGAGCATCATATCTTTAAATTTAATTATACATTAGGTAAGACCATCCCGGTTGATCAATAGAGATTGGTTCGTCAGGCTTTGCTCCTTCAAAAATTCTTTATTTTAAACTTTTTTCAATAAATATTTTATTGCCATTCCCTTATTTCTTGTTTTAATATATTTTTATATAATAATTAAAATATTTAATTATAATTTGAATAATTTAAGAATCTAAGCATTGAACCTTATAATCTAAGTGCAATTATTAAAAAATACAAACACTGAGTGAGTTTGACTCCCCAAATGTTGGGAGTCAAATTCACTCTATCTGAAAATTTTAATTAAAGAGCATATTGAATTATAATTTCAAGAATTAACTATTTAAGATAGAGAATATTTTACATTTAAAAAGTCTTTTCGAGTTGTTCTTATTGGGATTATTTTGTCGTTTTCTTTTTAACATTTTCTGTTAAGTTTCATATTTTTGTCATACATCTTAAATTGAATTAACACCATGTAATGTTGTTAACATATTTGTTGGGTTTTGTGACCTAAATCTGATTAGGGCATGCGTGATTTGGAATATTGGGTTTGAAGACATCTAAATTGGGTTCAAGAGGAAAAATAGGCTTTGACGGCGCCAGAATAACTCTTGCCTACTGCTCAAGCAGTAGGGCAAGATTTGGAGCAACAAGCTTTTCGCTTGCCCGGCATTCCCCTAGCGCGAGACTAGCACTTAGCGTTAGGCAGTCCAAAATTTTCTATATTTCTTTCCTTCACATGATTTCTTGACCTAGTTTCCATCTTTAGGGCTATTTCTAGGATTTGACATGCACCTCTAAAATAGTAGACTATTATTTACAAGTTTTGTATTACTGAAAGTTAGAATCATTGTGTATGAACAGAATTATTATATTTTCTATCCATTATAGTTGTTGAATAAAATCTCCAATTCCTCTATCAAATTAAATTCTTCTCTTTGTGTTCATCTTGTTGTTGTGATCAATATTTCATATCCTACTGTATAACCTCGTCCCATTTCTAACAAGTGGGTATCAGAGATTTGATTTTTTTTATTTGTTCGAGTTTTTTGTTCTTGATTGCAACCATCAAGTATGAAATTTCGCTTTGGATCATAGCACTAGATTTTCGTTGTGGCAGGTGAATATGCGAGCACTACTAACTCAGATGATTTTGGATGATGCGTTGTTGGAATTTGACAAGATGACCACAACTTGGACGACGAAGGAGAAACAACGGGAGAATCGGAAGGCACTTTCACAAATTTATCTTCATCTTTCGAGTAACAACCTTTGGGTTGTTTTGAAGGAAAAGTCTGTTATTCTCTTAAGGTTGAAGTTTGAACAATTGTACATAACTAAGATTCTAGCCAACAAATTACACTTGAAACAACTTGTATTCTTATCGGATGACGAAAGGTGGATATTTGGAAGATAGGTCTTTAAGGAGATCATCGCTGATTTGGAGACCTTGGAGGTAAAGTATGATGAAGAAGATTATGCCTTAATTCTTTTGTATTTATCTCCCACTTCGTTTGGAGACACGATTTTATATAGTTGTGATACTTTCACCATTGAAGATGTATATGTTGTTTTGTTTTCAAAAGAGAAAGTGAAACATCTGATTGGATTTGAGGCTAGAGATGAAGAATGCCTTGTTGTTGATGGTGGTCACAGAAGGGACATGTCGAAATATGATTTCGGTAATCAAGTTTGTTTTTATTGCATGAAGAAATGAAAAATTAAGATGGATTGCAACAAGTTACAGAACAAAGGAAATTTGGTTGTAAATCAAAAGGGAAGACAATCAAATACTTTAGGCGAAGCCAATGTCGTAAAGGACTATTTGAGTGACGAGGATCTTTTGCCTATTTCTGACGGCGAATCTAAACCTAATGAGTATTGGATTCTGGATTCAACTTGTATTTTTCATATGTGTCCCAATCGAGATTTGTTTTCAATATATGAAACAGTTTCGAAAGATATAATGGTTATGGAAAACAACGCAGCTTGTTGGGTAGTTGGAATTGATAGAGTCAGACTTTAGTTGTGGGATGGGACATTTTGAACACTTGATCACGTTCGATATGTTCCAAATTTGAAGAAAAATCTCATCTCGTTGGCTATCTTGAATTGTAAAGGTGTCCGAATTGTATTTAAGAGAATGAAAAATGCTCAGTTATACATCCTGCAAGGTCGTGTAACAATCATCATAGATTTAGTACGATAGTTGTTATTTAGTTCAGTACATTACCGCTGGAATTTGGTTTGGAGTATGTGTTGAAGAATACAACTCAATCGATTTTAGAGGATATGGGTAATGCCTCTTTGCCACCATCTCCTGTGGTGTCATCATATTCAATTGCTAGGGAGAGACCCAATGGAGATAGGTACGGGGAAGATGATTTTGTTACACATGTGTTAAGTATATTTGAAGGTGTTCAATCTAGTAAGGGGCATTCTATAAGAACATTTAGTGTTGAATCTGTTTCAGGGTGTGTTTCGACCCTATTTGGCAATTTCTAGATCATTTATGATTTTTGGTAGAACCCGAGGTAATTTTGCGAAGTAGTACTTAGATTCATCTATCCTAGTTGGATATCCTAGAAGAGGTGGAGGTTTTTGGTTCATTGAAGAAGTTTGGTTTTTATTGAAGAGTTCGTTTATTCGTTACAATTGAATGTTTTCTCCAAGTGGAGAAATTTTGAAGTCTTGTTCGTTGCACGAAATTTGTGTCAAAGTGGAGATTGTTGGATTTTGTAACCCAAATCTGCTTATCGCTCGAGCGGTAGGACGAGATTTGGAACAGCAAGCGTTTCACTTGATTGGGACTCAAGTAATGCTAGAACGCTGGGCAATACGAATTTTTCCATATTTCTTTCCTTCACGTGATTTATTTACCTAGTTTTCATCTTTAGGGCTATTTCTAGGGTTTGACATGCATCATTATAAATAGTAGACTCTTCTTTATAAGTTTTGTATTACCAAAAGTTAGAATCGCTGCGTAGGAATACTATTATTGTATTTTCTCTCCATTATAGTTGTTTAATAAAATCTCCAATTTCTTTGCTAAATTAAATTCTTGTCTTTATATTCATCTTGTTATTGTGATCAATACTTCATATCGTTCCATATAATTTCATCCCGTTTCTAACATTATTGATAAGCAAATACATCCAAACTGTACATGACCATAAATCTTATAATTATTAAGACAGATTGTGACGCCTTTTAGATCTAAGTAGTTTGTCTTTCAACTCACCTATTTACAACTTTTAACCAAAGACGCATTTTTCCATGTTCTCCAGACTCCAGTAGTTGCTGGATTACATAGTAATAAAGTGCAATTTTCATTTAGAAGTTAGAAATTTGATTCAGTGCATGTTTGGGATGGGATTAAGTTAAGTGATGATAAGTTGTGAATTCTAAAAAATGTGTAGATAATAAGGGAGATTAACTTATGGATTCTACAAAATGAGGGAATAGATTGCATACTTGATCGGTAGTAATTCAATTATAATCACTTCCCAAACATGGTCATTTCCTGAAGTCAATTCAATTCGTTTGAAATTTGACCACTTAAAAATAAACTTGAGAGGCTCTCAGGCAAAAGATTTTAGTTAAAAAGATGTATAAAAACAGTTGGATTCAAGAAATTGTACCCTAGCCCAAAAAGAAGAAATAGATCACCAAACAGCAAAAATAAATAAATCGATTACCATATATTTGACAATGCAAATTAAGGATTGATAAACTATGATATATTTGAGAGTAAATGCTGTTTTAAATCATACACCTTTTCATATTTTTTTTTTAAAATAATGGTTGAACACGAGCATAATTTTTTAATGGATAGCAAGGAAGCTTGATATAGGATGTCGACACTGATAAATGTTAGATTTTAAAGTCGTTGGCAATCTTTTGACAAAATTATTGTTGATTTTTTAAAAAGTCAAAAGTGTCAGTGGTTAGTTAGAAGTCCTAGGGTTTGAGTAAGGAACGAAAGGAAAAGAGTCGTCGCAATTTCGCTAGCATATCACCCAGTTGATGCTCGAGCGGTAAAAACAGAAACTGCTTCGCCCGCCTGTCGCTTGGATTTTGCTCGAGCGACACACCGTCGCTCGCCTGTCATTGAGCTATCGCTCGAGCGACGGTGTATTCCGAGAAAACCTAATTTGCGTTTTTCAAGATTTTTATCCGACACATACTATCTAAAACCTCTACACTATATATATATGCACACCACCATTCGAAAAAATAAGAGTTGAACATTGAGATAAACAAGTAATTACTTCCTCCATATCATTCCTACAATTCAACTTTCATATTGATTTCATCATTGCATTGTAAAACATCAACCTCACATAAAACAAACACCGAAACACATACTTCCATAACATTTGTCAGAGTTCTAAAAATCAACAAAGGTGACTGAATTTTCTGGTTGTTGGAGAACGATGAGTTCCTATTGATCTATATGAAATAGACGAATTCAGAAGGCTGGGAGTTGGTGTAAGAGCACGCAATCTAAGAGGGTTTTGGTGATTACAGTCAGGAGGTCATAAAGTACTAAAATTAGTTGAGTCTGACAGTATTGTAAGTTGATTCGTTTCTAGTAGATTGTTACTGACTTGGGTCGGGAGTTTTTACCCAGTTACAGGTTTTCTCCGTTATCAATTTTTAAGTGTTATTTATTTTTTCAGTATTTTATTAATTGCGATAATTCAACATAGGATAGTTGTGTATGTGAATTTATCTGGATTAATTAATAATCGTGACTTGTTGTATTTATTAATTGGTAAATTTAAATTCACATAAACACTTATTCGCCCCCTCTAGGTGTTAGTTGGGTTGAATTTCGTTATTTCAATAAATAATAAAACAAAGACATTATCAAACTTTGTTGATTCCAAACGAATACCGCAACACTTTCACCTTTTAGTTTCTATTGATTCTTAAGAATACCAAAAATTTATGTATCAAAAACTCTTCACACGTGAATCCATAGAAATTGAACTCGTTCATTTAAAATATCAAATATCGAAAATTTGAAAATTTGAAGAAAATCTCAACAATTAATATTTTATTTTAATTCAAAAAGTATCTACTGCCGTTAAAGCTTACAACACTTATTTAAATTAATAACTAAAATTAAGTAAAGACTAAAATCTAGATAAAGAGTATAATTAAAATAATGACTAAAATTATTGATGAATACTCTATCTTCATTAATGATGAAGATTGAATATGGCTAGTTTCAGTTTAATCTAGATTATATTTCATTTTTAATTAATTTAGTTGTTAATTATGTATTAAGGCTTTTAGTTTTCATAATTATCTTTTAATTTTCGCCATTATCTAGAGTTAGTCATCTAGAGTTTAGTCATTATCTAAATTTTAGTTATTGCTTCAAATATTGTTGTAAGCCTTAATGGCAGATGGCAGTTATGTTTTTTTTTTTTTTTTTCTTTTTTTGGAAAACTCCAAATCTATTTTATTTTAATTAAAAAAATCCTAAGCCTTAATTATGAAAATCGAGTTTTACTCTGTCTATAATTAACTCTGAATATTAGGGTTTTTGTTTTTTTTATCATTATCTCTTAGTTTTAATAATTATCTAGAATTTGTAATTGTCTAGATTCTGGTTAAGTTTTAATAATTATCTAGAATTCGATAATTGTCTAGAGGGTAATTATATCACCACTACAAATTTTAATTACTACACCACATTATAATCACACCACAATTAAAATATATTTTTAATAAATACACCAAAATAAATTTACAATTATAATCCTAATTCAATAAAAACAAAAAATAATAAAATATTGTGGTGTACTTATCACCAATATTAATACTCATTCTCTCAACCTTTCCCCTCATTATTTCACAGCCACTAGAATCGAGAGAATACCACCCACCTTTCTTCTTTATACCAGCCAATGCTTAACATATGCGGGTTTTTTTGGTTTCGAGAAAGATGCAACACTTTCTTTTGGCAAAATGTATTGGTTTTGGGTCCAGAAGGTTAGGATATAATATGTGGAAGTTTGTGGTTTTGGCTGGTCTCATGAATGGAGAGAAACTCTTCCTCATGAATAAGGATTATTAGCGATTTTCTGATATAAGGTATGAAACAACTAATTTATATTTTCTTTATTTTACTTTTTTTAAGGTTGAAGATGGAGCGTAATTCTGTTTAGAAGAAAACCGAAGGAACTAATCGATATAGTATTTTTGTAATTCTGTTGGAAATGAATGTGTGCAATTACTTTGTTTTTACTGTTGTTTCTTCCATAACTTAATTAAATTAATGTGTGCGAGTTTCCTAAACATGAATTAAAAAGGCAGATTGCAAAAGAATAAATAAATAAAGTTGGCAATCTCATTGGTGATTATGTTTGCAAGAAACAAGGAATAATCAAATTGAATAAATTTCTAGCCGTGCAAGAAGTTTATCGAAATCCTCTTTTGACCTCTTATGTGATACTCGTGCTAATCATGAAGAGTTTATATTAAAAATATTTTTTGTAGCGATATCAGTACCAATCATCTCTTTGAATGTTTGTATTCTCGTTTTATATGTACTCTTCCATCCACGTGCAATGTCATCTCTATATTTGTACCAATTATACGCCACAGGTGGAATTGGGCAATTGGGCTTCAAGTTGACATGTGTGCAAGTGATAAAATCAAATTAGTAGCAATAAGTTCACCAATGACATATAGTTAAATAATTAAAATAGAATACCTGAACAAGGTGATTGTCATTCACAAAACCCAATGATATAATCTTATGATTTAATGGTAGAGGAGGTTGAGAGTGCAATGGTAGGAATGTCAAACATTGTATAGAAGGTAGAAGGACAAGCACTACACCATACCGAGATGCTATCAAATGGCCCATGTCAGGCATTGTCATCCATCGATCAAATGGGGGTACCAATATTAAAGTAATCCATAATATATAACAACTCATTCACCCTTTCAATGCCGCCATATAGTTTTACATTAGCATCATAATTAGATTTCATTTCAGTAATAAGGTCACGTCGAATATGTAACCAAGCCTCTTCTCCTAATCCAAGGGAACTTGCCACTGCCCTAAAACCACAATGACTATCGGACTTAACATCAACAATGTTAAATATGTTATCTTTGACTTTGTCATGGAAACATGTTGTATAATGGTATAAATTGTTCTTACGAGCGCGCCTAACTTCAAGTTTATCGTTCTTTGGAACATTGGCGGAGCTGTTGCTACTACGAAAATTATTATTATTACATGAGTCAACAATTTCAAAATATGAAGGACCTCTTTTAGTTGAAGTATCAATTTTTTATGAAGGTCTGTCGGCCTTTGGTTTTAGCTTTCTCAGCAGGCGGCACCAAAGAAGTAGTGGAGGGTTCATACATTTCTCGTAATTTCATTTTAAGAAGTACTTTTCCTGCATCGTCGCAATCGCCAAACAATCTTTGAATACTCTCTAATTCAACTACAATATTCAACTTAAAAGAATCATCATTTGATGGAACCATAATATCTAACTTTCTCCAATGAGGGTGGACAACTGACAAAGGAATTGGGCGACATGTAACTCTGTATTCTGAAATCTCACATGCACAGAGCAAACCATGTGTGGATTAAAAAACAAATGTTGATGATAAAATTAAATATAAGCATTATTAATTTTACCCGTTTGTCGTGACATTATCGAAGTGCATAATTTTATTCGTCCAAGCAGCAATGAATTTCTCTTTATATTTACTCAACCAAGATCCCGTAACATAATCCAATGCCTTTTGAAATTGTTCAAATTGGAGAGATAAAGTTTTGGCCAATTGTTAATATCTCACCTCCGTAATAGATGCAACAAGTATGCTCCAACTCCTACAAAAAGTATCCCATTCTTCTTTTCGCTCAAAAAACTTCTTTGTATTGGCCGATTCATTTTTTGATATGTGCCATGTGCGTAGTAGATTTTTAGCATTAGGAAAAATTTGTTCAACTGCCTGAATAAGAGCAAGTTCCCAGTTCCTATCTGTGACTATGATATGTAGCAAGACATCATGATTCATTAAGCTTTTCAACTTTTCCATTGCCCAACTATAATTTGATTTATGTTCAGCTTCCATGAACATGAAAGCAACATAAAATGTCCTTTAGGTTGAAGTAACCCCTACAATCTCAAGAAGAGGAAATCGATACCTATTAGTTTTGTAAGTACAATCCATTATAAGCACACATAAAAAGGCATGTAATAAATCGACATATGTCGGAAGTGCAAAAAAAGGTCACTAACTTCATTTGTTCTTTCATGAGACCTATGCCACTCAATATAATTATGTTATTTTAACTTGCTCATTAATTGTTGCATTTGTGTTCTTCCCGCCTTCTCAATCAATCTATGTCTTGCACGTGCATTGTAAATAGTCCTCATTGTGCTAACATTATTTGGATCCCGTTCTTTCAAAGTCATTAATATATTCCTAGGTTTTACCAAACTTTTTGACATATCTATTAAAATATGCTCCTCTTCATCAGTCAATCTTTGTACATAGGGATGTCCTTCTAAATGTGGTGCCGCTAGATGTTTATGTAGTCCACATAACACCTTTAACATCCAATCATCCTCAGTCGACAATTTAACACCTTTTATATCAAATGGGCATTCACACTTATGTGTTCCAACAGACCTCTTACGTTTTGGTTCATGACCTGAATGATTAATACGATTTTTATATTTTCCACTACGCTCACATCCATATTGTATACGAGGCTTGCGTCCATACCCACCATGCTTAGAATGTGTTATAACAATAACCAAACCAAGTTCCTTCCCAACCATACAAACCCAATTAGATAATGACTCTCGACTATGGAATACCTACACAATCAATATTAAAAAATTGTAATTAAAAAAATTGTACCAAAAGTTGAATTAGTAGACGTAAATTTAATATTTTCTTCATTCATACTTGGTCAGTAGTGAAGTTTTCCGTATAATCGTATATAATGAAGTTGTCATTATTTTCCTGACATAAAGAACAAATGAAATTAGATTATGATAAGTAATGAAAATCTAAATTTATTACTGCCATACAAAAAACACAATATAACAATAAAAACTTACATCTTGTTGAATAAGAACAACTTTCGAGAATTCAGATGAAGTCGTAGTGTCAATTGCTGCATCTATTCTCGTTTAACTAAATATCATAATGTAGTGAGAAAGGTGAAAACAAGTGGACTCATAAAAGCTTCGTAATTCAGTGATAAACTACAACAGGTAAGAAATGTAAAGCATACTTCAAAAACTACCAAGAAGACAATTTATCTAAACAAACTGAAAGGGCCACGAGAATGCCCATAATTTAAGCATATGCAAAAATACTTAAAAAATCACCTTCAAGAAGTTGACTATGCCCACCATTTTTTATCTGACTGAGAGCCGACCTTCATCAAAAATGAACAAAGTCTATACAAGACATACCCCAACTATCTATCTATTCATTACCTTATTGGATAATGCCACTGTACACTATTTTTTCTATTCCATGCTTGACATAACATTGTTAGCAAAAAGTGATTGGTTAAAAAAATATTTTTTAAGCTCATGTTTGACGTCCATTAGATCAAAACTCTTTTTTCCTCAAATTTATTTTCAACCACACATTCACACAATAAAATATTTTATACATAAACATAAAAATTTTCCCACTTTGTAACGACACATTCTAAAAAAAATCATTGTTCGAAAACTCATTCCCCCACCCCTCCCCAAAAAAATAATCTTTAAAATGGACGTCAATCAGGGGCTTAGAGTCGGAGACAGAATCCTTCATCGGCATTCCACTACGTTCTTTGATAGATATACTGAGAGACCATTATCCAGAATGAACAAAAATATCTAAAAGATAAAATTGTCACCTAAAGATCATAAAGGAACGCAAAGAAAGAAAGTAACTTCTTAACAAACAAGTTAAAACATAATAATTTAACATTATCTTCCAAAATTATTCTTCACGACAAAATGTGTCATATAAACAGTAATAGAATTGCTATCTTATTAGTAGACAGTTGAGATGAGATACACATACAGTTGAGAAAAGAAAATTATCTTGCCTCTCTTGAAGAAAGCAAAAGCCGCCGGAATAACAATGAGCAATGAGTTGTTAAGGAAAAAGAAAGAAAGAAAGAAATTAGGTTTTATATTTGTGGTATAACAATAATTTATATAATTAAAAAATATATTAAAAACCTAATTATGTAATTTTACTTAAGGATATTTAAGTAAATAAAAAATTTGTGGTGTAGTAATTAAAATTTGTAGTGGTAATATAATTTCACTTGTCTAGGTTCTAGTTAGCTATTTAAATAAAGGTTGTGAGTAGAGATGGCAATTTTCCCCGTCCCGCCGCGTCCCTTCGGAGCCCCGCCCTGAACGGGTTGGCGGGGGCCGAGGCGACGTGCCTCGTCTTGGGTCACGGGGCCGGGCAGGGGTGCCCCTTCCCGAACCCGCCCCGTGAAGAATAAATAATTAATTAACTAAAAAAATAATAATTAATTAACTGAAACTTTTTGAAAAAAAATAAATAAATAAACAGGATGGGAAAGGAGGCAAGCCCGATCCCCGCATTGGCCGAGCCCTGCCTAAGGCAGGGTGGGGAGGGATGGGGTAGGGTGGGAGAGTGGCGGGTAGGGGTGCCCCGCCCCGAACCCGCCCCGTTGCCTTCACTAGTTGTGAGCCATCAGTGTTCCAATCTCTTAAATTTTAAATATCTTATACTCAAAATCAGCAGTACTAGACTCTGTGTATTTGTGCGCGAATCAAAGTGCTTTTGATGCATAAATTTCAAGTATTTTTAGGAATCAATAGAAACTAGAAGGTGATGATGTTGTAGTATTCCTTTGGAATCAACTGAACTTCGATTGCGTGCTCGTTTATTGTTTCTAAGCTTCCACCCTATATCATTTGGTATCAAAGTGAGGTTCATTTGTGATAGAGACGAGTTGGTATTCGTAAAATCCATTGACAAAAGTTTGTTTTAGAATAAATATTATAGATTTCAGAGTTTTTCAATCTATTAAATTCTTGATATTTATTGTAAAAGATCGAGTCCAAATTCTCTGTATTCGAGTGCGAACCAAAGTTTTTTGATGCCTAAGTTTTTGATATTCTTAAATATTGTCACAAACTAGAAGGTGATCGTGTTGTGGTATTCGTTTGGTATCACTTGCTCTACTATTCTGCCCAAGCCTGACTGAGGCGGATTTATGGGCATAAAACAAAAAAATACGTGGATGGACGGGGGAATATTATTTTTAATGATTCCATCATTCACGATAAATAAATAAATAAAAGCCATTTCAAAAACCCACATCCAAGTTCCATAACTTTTGCCTCGCTATCTCGATCAAGATTTCCTATATTCAGAGGGAAAGGTGTGAACCCTCGACACTGAGAGTAGCAATTTGATAGCTTTTTAGTTTTATTATTTCATTGGTTTCGCCACCCTACATGTGATGCAGCCTGATCCTACAACTAAATAAGGCGGCCGAGATTTATTGTATTTTTATAATTTTCTTCCGCTCTAAGTCATTAGGGGATGATTAGTCTTTAATTAATATTAAAACTTTTAATTTTCATAAT